>VXBN01014140.1:0-10961 GCA_013397395.1 Sinosuthora webbiana | reverse complement strand
TCCTGCATCCAATTCCTGTCTCTATGTTTATTTTTCTGGGCTCCTCTCCCCTCCACAGCTGGAGGGTAGATTCTGATCCCTCCAGTTTTCACCGGCGCGTATTTACCCCTTTGACAGCTCAGGTGATTTGTGCTGTGTTTATATCCTGTTATTCATGTTCTGCGTTTTGGTTTGCTCGGGATTAATTCCATTAGTTTTTCCTAGATTCCCCCTGTCTGTCAGGCAAGCGGGGACATGTTTGCAGTGAGTGGGAAATTGGGCGTGCTCTTTCCCTTGGTTTCACAGGTTCTGCTTATATTATTATGAGTGTCTGGTATTTTACGTTTTTAGTGTATTTACTCCAGAGCATGTAAAGGGCACAGGGACCTCTGGCCCAGCCAGGTGACTGGACGCTCACGGTCACAGCAGTCGCTGATGTCCTCAGGCTTTGAGGGTATAAAATCTCAAGGTGCCCTTTGTTTGTCCCTCCTTGGAGGCACCATCTCCATTTGTTACTCTGTTTTTGCACCACGATTAAATTATTTTAAGGGTCCAGGTCTGTGAGACTGCTTTGAACACCTGGGGTCGAGGCAGTGAGGAATCCCTTGTGAGAGGTGTGGGGACTCAGCAGAGGGGACTGGAACCAGTGGTCTTGGCTCAACTGGATGTCACTCTCAGTGCCCTGGGCTGGCTGGCAACGTGGGGATTGTTCCCGGGTTGGACTCGATGATGTTGGAGCTGCTTTCCTCATTCCCGGGATTCTGAGGTGGCACCTGGAAGGTGGGACAGGAAAATTTCCTGGCCATTGCACCATCTCCTTTCCCTGTAGTCAGCAGGCACCCGGCTCTGCCCCGTCCCACGACGGTCACTCCGTTCCTGCTGCTCCCAGCAGTTCAGCCGCCTCGTTTTTCCAGTCCGAAACTCTGATTCCCTCCTGCTCAGCGCCACTCAGCTTTCCCTTATCAGGGCTCCCGAAAAGATGTGCCAACGCCAGGGACGCAAATGAATAATTAGAGGTTTTTCCGGACTGGATCCTTGAGTAAAGAATGGAGTAAACTCCCTCCGCCCCGGAGTAGACACTGAGAGAAAGGTCAGCCCTTTTGTCGGATTTTGCAACCAGACGTGAGCTCACCCCGAGCGGGCACCCAGCCCGAATTAAAGGTGTGTAATCGCTGTTCTCTGGGTGTTAATGGCACTCTCCAGGGGCGTTATCTCGGGCTGAGCACTTGTCTGACACAACAACTAATTAAGCCGGTGCCTGCCCGTCTTAAAAGGGGAAATCTGGCAGGCGCAGCTCGGGTGTTCGGCTGGGCTCGTGGTTTACACCCAGCACGTCTCGGAGGCTGCGGGTGGAAGCAAAGATCGGGAGAGAAAACGGAGGGAAAAGCACGCGGGTTTTGTAAAATTTGTCCCAGGAGCTGCCCTGGATGAGAGGAAAGAGGGGACAAGGAGGATGAAACAGGCAGAGAGATGAGAACATATCAGGGGACAGTTTTTGGAGATGGAGCAGGGGATGCTCAGGTTGGACGTTGGAATTTCCTCCTGGAAAGGGCGGCCGGACCTTGGAAGGGGCTCAGGAAGGTTTGGAATTCCCATCCCTTGGAATGTCCAAGGAATTCCTGGATGTCGGGCTGGGTGACCAGGTGGGGAATCAGGCACAGTGCATGACCCCAAAGGTGTTTTCCAGCCTAAACAATTCTGTGATTTTTTTTTTGGTCAAAATATTCTCAAATAATGGTCAAAGTATTCTCAAATAATTCTCAAATTTATGGGTTTGTTTACCCATAAAAACNTTTGGTCAAAATATTCTCAAATAAGTGTTGGATTACCCATAAAAAATGAAGCCTTGTTCTCTGAAAATAAAAGTAGCATTTGTAGGTACCATGGACTGATTTCCATTTCAATTCATTACTTACAGCCATCCGACCGTAATTAATAAATTGATCCCTTCATAATTGATTCCAGTGCCATACGAGGAAGAATATTGAAAATTACCTGCGAAAAATAAGATTTCCTGTTCCTTGACACTGATCGAGACACTTTCTTTGAAAGAGTCCCGGTGAAGGAAGGGCTAAATCCTCTCTAATGCACCGGTTCATGTTCTTTTTACCTCACCTGCTGACAGCTTCAGCCAAACCTTCCCCGAGGCAACTTTATCATGGCAGCGATTAACGAAAAAAAGGGAAGGCAGTGCCTCATCTTTGCTCATCAGATACCTATCTCAAAAATTGCTTCCCTTTGTTCACCTTCCTCCTATCCTTCCTTTTCGGAGCGTGCTTTGGCAGAACTTGAGGCAGTATTTTTTAGCTCTGCCTTTGAAGGCGGCTGGATGGTTCCTAAAACATCGCCTGGGAGATGCAAAATTAAAAGGAGCGCCAGCACTAAATTAACCACTTAAAAAAAAAGAACCATCCCACCCTGTGCCTGAGAGCGTTGTCCCTGTGCTCTGGCAGCCTTGGGGGGTGTGACTCCTCCCTGTTCCAATGCCAAACTGGATGGAAATAATTGGAATAAATACTGGAAGTCTGACAACTGGAATAATTCCTGCAAGGCAGGGAGGGCTCTCAGCTGCAGCTCTGACCCGAAGCATCTCAGCCTGGTTGTGATGGGGATGAGAGGAAGCCCCGAATCCCACTCCGGGGCTTAACAGCAAAAACAGAGGCAGGTGTTGGATGCAGGATTTTTTTTTTATTGCATGAGCAGGTTGTCCCTCAGGGGAGCTGCTCCCTCAGCCTCGTGGCAGGAGGCAGCAGCTCCAGGGAGAAATCAGCGGATGGTGGAGCCGCACATTGGGCGGGGAAAGGGGAGACCGAACAAAGGGAGGAGGAAACAAAAAAGGAGAATTTCTAGAGGGGTTCCGACTCCACGGTCTGAAGTCTGGTGTTTGCCCCTCGCTCAGGAGCTCAGGGGAGGATCCACCGGTGTTGTCTGAAGAATCCTGGGATTTTCCCCTCGGGGTTTAGCAGGAGCCGCAGCTGCCGCGGCGGTAGCGGCCGAAGCCAAAGGATCTGCCAGAGCCATACAGACCCCGGTAGCCCCCGCAGGACCCCAGACCCCCATAGCCAAAGGAGGAGCCCCCATATCCATAGAGACCCCCATTACCCAGGGAGGAACCCCCATATCCGCAGAGACCCCCATAGCCCTGGGACCCATATCCATAGAGACCCCCATAGCCCCCAGAGCTAAATCCCCCATAGCCCCTGGAGCCGAATCCCCCGTAGCCCAGGGAGGAGCCCCCATATCCATAACCCCCAAATCCCCCGTAGCCCAGGGATCCGTAGCCCCCATAGCCCAGGGAGGCCCCGGAGGCTGCCAGGACGGGCGCTCCAGCAGATCCCACCACGGAATCCTGCGGGAAGGAGCTGAGGATGGGCCCGGGGAAGGTGACCACCACGGCGGGAGGCTGGATCACGGTGGTGGAGTCGGGGCACTGCCGCACGCACGGCTCGTTCCCGCTGTCGGCCAGGGGCTGGGGGCGCAGCACGCCGCAGGCAGAGGAGGTGGAGCACAGGTCGTAGCAGGACATCTTGAAAGGGGTTTGGAGGTTGATCTGTAAAAGATGTTGAGGTATGTCAATTTTAAAGGAATAACAAACTTTAGGCTGTGCTGGAGCAGCCCAAGGGTGTCGGCAGTAAATCTGGGAAGTAAATGGAATTCCTATTCCTGTTTTTTCCTCTCCCTGTGATCTCCAGGCTACTCTTGGCTTCAGTCCAACACTCAACCCACCACTCTTCAGCCCTATCTTTGAATTTCCAGATCAGATCTTGAGGCTGATCTGCAAGAGCCGATTTCAGCGAGTCCAAGGCGTTATTTGCCTCCAGAAAAAGGCTCTGGAGTTGGCTGCCTTTCCCCAGACAGGAGCCCTTTGATCACCGGGATTTCCCCGCGTCTCTTGAAGGTGAAAATTGAGTAAGGACGGCCAAAACTGTTTGCTGGAGCACTTTGGTGAGTCAGGGGATCAAGGAGGATGGGGCTCTGCTCCAAGAGTGGAGCGTGTTGTTACTCAGGATTTCGTGACTCTGGCTCCTCGTTGCCACTGATCCCCTTTGTGCTGATCCTTGTCAGAACAGGGATTATAACTCATTGTCTGCTCAGATTCGCTCGTAACTTCTTGGATGAGACCATTACAAGGGAATTGCAAAGGTGATTGTCCCGGATTTCCAAATCTGGATCAGGGCTTTGAGATGCCGACAATGACCTTTACACCCCAGCGTTTTGGTTTTGGCCTACGAACTCTTTTGGAAGAGTCTCACACCGAACCACTTGCCCTCATTAACTCGGAAAAACCCAGCGCTTCACATTTCAACTCCTTAAGTTCCCTCCAGGATCCCTTTTTAATCTTAAATAAATCTCTTTCAGAGCTTTTTAAACAGTTCTCAGTTCTTCTCTGTGTCCTACTCCAAGTGCCTGATCTCTTGGGGTGTTCATGCCTGTTTTTCTTGAATTAAAAATATTTTGGGCGATTCACAATAGAACAAACTGGATCTAATGGCAGGTTTTCCTCTAAACTCAACATTTCCCTGCGAGCCAGGAAGATTTAAATAATAATAATAATAATAAATAAAGGTTTCCAAATAATTTCCAGTCACCCCTTTAACCAAGCAGAGAGGATAGGAATAAACAGTCAACCTGCCACACCATGGATACAACTGGTGAAGGCAACCCAACACCCAACAGAATTTTCTGATGAGAAAATTTCAGTTTGGTTTGGAGCAACAAAAGCAGAGAGCAGCCTTCCACAAGCTTGTGGCAAGTTTTATCTCTCCGCCTAAAATTTTGCCCGCGGGTTCCCAGTGGAAGGGAGCACCCCAGATGAATTGTGCGGCAAAGAGAGATTCCAAAAAGCATCAAAAAAAGGGTCCCAAAAGCAGCAAAGAGCAGCTCCAGAAGCAGCAAAGAGCAGCTCCAGACTTACCAAGTCGTTGAGAAGAAGGAGTGAAGGGAAGATGTTTGGGAGAACCCCGAGTGGAGACAGCTTTTATACAGTTCAGAATTGCCTGAGGGCTCAGAGCCGCTCAATTAGTTGACACAGAACAATTTTTTTTTTTTTGGTATTGGTTGCCGCTCAAAGTGACGAAATTGTTGCTCTTTCTGTTTGTGTTTATTCTTGATCCCAATTACGGCGTTACGTCACGCCAGGCCCTTTGATCTGAGACGCTGATGGGTGAAATTAGTGCATCTTTCGCCCTGAAATTCGTGACTCGTGAATTGGTATCAGTTTTTCTGGGGTGGCACCGCGTCCTGAGCTGTTGATACACAAATATTCATGTCGTGTCTCATGGGACAATTGTGCTCAGACATCTACAGAAGTTATAAAAATCACAGAATGGTTTGGGGACACAAATATCCAGAAAAGCCTCATGTTTTTTTCTGACCCTTAAGACACAGCTTAAAACCCGAGTTTGGTTCTGAAGGGATATTTTATTTCAAGTTCTAAATATTTATGATTTTTAAGGACTAGAATGGAAATCTCGAAATAATCAGAGTGTACGTTGAATTCACAATTGAATTTACGTTTTATTGAGCTGGCTCCACCTCTGGAAGTTTTCAAGGCCAGTTTGGATCAACCTGGGATAGTGGAAGGTGTCCCTGTCCATGGCAGGGGGTGAAACAGGATGGTCTTTGGGGTCCCTCCCAACTTTAAACCCTCCCATGATTCTCCATAGGAAAAACCCCAAATTTAGCTGTAGTGGAAATAAAAAACCCCTTTTGTTTATGGACAGACCTTGCAGCTAATCCCATCCTTGACGGGATCTTTCAGCACGGAGCAATTACGAGGTGCCGGGAAATCTGCTGGGAAAAGCAAATGTCGGATTTGCTGAGGTTTCTGCCTCCGTGCTTACACCGCGGTTTGTCCTACTCTGTCATTATCGTCGTTATCGTCGTCGCCCACGTGGTTTTCTTCACGCCACGCATCAGTTGCAAATTACGAGCTTTTTCCAGATCTGGAGAACACATGTGAGGATTTCCCGAGCCATTATCCCGCGGGGGAAAAGAAATAAATAAATCATGTCAAAGGTTTACAAGAACATTCCAAGGGATTTTCGAATACCTCCCCAACACCCATTACTGACTTGTTCCTACTGTGTCAGAGTTGTATAAAACCTGCGCCTGGGTGTAAACACGCCGCAATTACAAGAGATTATCACATTAAAATGGATAAATTGAGGCCACTTGGGTTTTTTTTTTTCCCACAATCAGCTCTTGATTTTATAGCATTGACCTTCCTGTCTTTGACTTTAAGAATAAAATCTATTTTTCTTTTTTTTTTTTTTTTTTTGAAACACAGAACATTGTGTGTCTAACGTGTAAAAAATAGGAGGGGAAAACATGAGAAATGAAAGGAAAACTGGGTGAAACAACTCAGAAAACCCAATTTCTTTGGAATTGTGCCTTCCAGGTGAAATATTTCTCTGTTTCCAGGGACTGAAGGAGAACCAGGAGAGAGTTTAAAAAGGAACATGGGGAGAGACTTCTTCTAAGGGCTGAAATGGCAGGAAAACAGGGGGCGGATTAAAACTGACAGAGGGGAGGTTAAGGTGGGATTTTGGGAAGGAACTTTGGAAGGGGAGGCCCTGGCACAGGTGATTCCATGGATTCCCCATCCCTGGAAGTGCCTAAGGCCAGGAGGGACAAGGCTTGGAGCCACCTGGTCTGCCCATGTCGGGTGGATGACCTTTAGGTTCTTTTCCAACCCAAACCATCCCGTGACACATTTGATGACGTTTGATGCGTTTTATGGCACGAAGTCCATCCAAAGATGCTCCTCATTATTGTGCTTGCCTTGCCCTGAGTGGGTGGAGGGAGAAATGCTGAGCCTGCAGAACCAGTGGGTTTTTTTCCCTTTGTTCTCTGTCCCCAGCCCTCGTTTGAGCTCCTAAAACGAACTCCGTTGGCTCCACGTCTCCTGTTGATCACACTCAGGGACCTTTACCGTGAGTGCCCTTCAATCATCCTAATCGTGGAGCACTCGTAAATAAATCCACTCATCTTTATTTCCTCCCCTAACGCTGAGGAGAGCAATGGGATCGTAAAAAAAAAAATAAAATAATAATTCCCCTGCAATAAAACCCGGAGACACAATAGAGGTGCGGGGCGGAATGCGCACCTCACGCTCCGTGTGGGTTTTGAAGTGCACCAGCAATCAAGCAAAGACAATTTCAGCACTTTGTGGAATTATGTGTCCCTGCAATTTGGGGTTGGGACCTAATTATGAGCTGGAGCATCGTCAGGTGCCCCGGTGCCCTGTGGGCAAGCAGGGAGCTCTATAAAAGGTGTCTGCACCAGGCCCTTCCATCGTCTTCTCTCACCTGTCCTGCCTTCGTGAAACAGGTAAGTCACTTCTCTCTCTCAAAATTCTCTAAATTGAAACTTCCCCTCGAGAAATCTGGTCGTGGCCAGGTTGCTGCTGGCTTTGTTTGGTGTTTAATTTCTCAGTCATCTCCAGGTCTTCTAGGAGAGGGGTTCATTGAGTGCTATCAAACCCCAAACTTGTGTTATTTTAGGACTGGAAAGGGTTCCTTTGTCTGTGCTTCAGGAGATAGAGAGCAACCTCTGTATGGGGCTGGATTTGGAAGGGTTTGTAACAGGAAAGATTAAAATCTGAGTAGAGATCATCAGCTAAGAGTAATTTAATGCTGAAGAAATTATCTGATCTGGAAATTCGAAGATAGGGCCGAAGAGGGCAGATGTGGTGGGTTGAAGCCAAGAGTAGCCTGGAGATCACAGGGAGAGGAAAAAACAGGAATAGGAATTACATTTACTTCCCAGATTTGTTGATGAAACCCTTGAGCCGCTCCAGCTCAGCTTGAAGTTGGCTATTCCTTCAAAATCAACATAAATCAAAACCTTTGACAGATTAACCTCCAAATTCCCTGTCCTGTTATAATCCCTGTTCTGACAAGGATCAGCACAAAGGGGATCAGTGGCAACGAGGAGCCAGAGTCACGAAATCCTGAGTAACAACACGCTCCACTCTTGGAGCGGAGCCCCGTCCTCCTTGATCCCCTGACTCACCAAAGTGCTCCAGCAAACAGTTTTGGCCGTCCTTACTCAATTTTCACCTTCAAGAGACGCGGGGAAATCCCGGTGATCAAAGGGCTCCTGTCTGGGGAAAGGCAGCCAACTCCAGAGCCTTTTTCTGGAGGCAAATAACGCCTTGGACTCGCTGAAATCGGCTCTTGCAGATCAGCCTCAAGATCTGATCTGGAAATTCAAAGATAGGGCTGAAAAGTGGTGGGTTGAGTGTTGGACTGAAGCCAAGAGTAGCCTGGAGATCACAGGGAGAGGAAAAAACAGGAATAGGAATTCCATTTACTTCCCAGATTTACTGCCGACACCCTTGGGCTGCTCCAGCACAGCCTAAAGTTTGTTATTCCTTTAAAATTGACATAACTCAACATCTTTTGCAGATCAACCTCCAAACCCCTTTCAAGATGTCCTGCTACGACCTGTGCTCCACCTCCTCTGCCTGCGGCGTGCTGCGCCCCCAGCCCCTGGCCGACAGCGGGAACGAGCCGTGCGTGCGGCAGTGCCCCGACTCCACCACCGTGATCCAACCTCCCGCCGTGGTGGTCACCTTCCCCGGGCCCATCCTCAGCTCCTTCCCGCAGGATTCCGTGGTGGGATCTGCTGGAGCGCCCGTCCTGGCAGCCTCCGGGGCCTCCCTGGGCTATGGGGGCTACGGATCCCTGGGCTACGGGGGATTTGGGGGTTACGGATATGGGGGCTCCTCCCTGGGCTACGGGGGATTCGGCTCCAGGGGCTATGGGGGATTTAGCTCTGGGGGCTATGGGGGTCTCTATGGATATGGGTCCCAGGGCTATGGGGGTCTCTGCGGATATGGGGGCTCCTCCTTTGGCTATGGGGGTCTGGGGTCCTGCGGCGGGTACCGGGGTCTGTATGGCTCTGGCAGATCCTTTGGCTTCTCCCGCTACAGCCGCAGCAGCTGCGGCTCCTGCTAAACCCCGAGGGGAAAATCCCAAGTGAGGTCCCACCAGGGGATGAAATGTGATGGTTTCAGAGCTCGGGACCGCCCCTGCTCCATCCCCAAGACCACAGATTTGTGGCCGTTCGGCCCCTTTTGAATTCCTCCTCTTTCAGCTCCTGCCTTAAACCTTTCTCCCCCCCGCCCCGTTTCTGTGTTGCCCGGGGTAAATCGGGAACAAAAGGGCTCGGGGTGGGTCGTGCTCGTTTCACATCGACAGCTGGGGTTTGGAAAAGAACCCGAATCGGTCACATGTGAATGTGCCTCTGGCTGGAGAAGAGTTTCCTGCACCTCGGAGACTCTGCAAATGTGTTGCTTTGCTCGCTGTCATTAAAAGTTTTGTTGCATCAAAGTCGGCATGTTCTGGTGTTCCTTCCCCCTGTTTTCACCGCTGTTGTTTACCTTTGGAGAAGCCTCACCTGTGCAGGTGTCAGTAACAGCCCGAAATATCCCGGAATCGTGGAATGGTTTGGGTTGGGAGGGATCCTAAAGCTCATCTCATTCCTCACCCTGCCATGGGCAGAGACACCTCCCACTGGCCCCGGGTTTATTCAACCCATCCCTAAAATATGGAGAGGAATGTCCTGCCCAAAAAAAAAACAGGGAAAATTACATTTCAGTATGAATTTCTTCCAGGCGAAGCTTTCATCTCTTCGAGCTTCGGGGTTCTGACTCAAATATTTCCTCAGTTAAATATTTGAGCTCTGCCCTCAGGAATAACCTCGACAGGAAGTTGAATCAATTTGCTGCCAAATCCTTAAATAAAGTGTTCTGGGCCACGGGGTGGAACTTTTACATCTGGAATCTTTCTGTATAGTAGTGAAATGTAAAGCGTTGGGTGGTTTTTTGACAGAAGAAAAACCCAGCTCCTTCAGGGATTCATTCACGCCAGCGAGAAAAGCTGGAGCAGAGAGGAACTGGGAAAAAATGGTACCTGGAAAAAATTAAAATTAACCTGTGAGCAAATCCCCCCTTTTTATGTGCTCTGGTGAGATTCCACCTTCCGGGATCTACAGGGGAACTGGAAAAGGACTTTTCCTTGGGAAATGGAGTGACAGGACAAGTGAGAATGGACCCAAACTGACAGAATTGGGAAATAGGTTCGATTTTGGGAAGAAATCTTTCCCCCTGAGGGTGGATAGTCCCTGGCAGTTTTTCCAGGGAATTCCTGGTGGTCCCATCCCTGGGAGTTTCCAATTCCAGGCTGGAGCGACCTGGTCTGGTGGGAGGTGTCCCTGCCCATGGTGAGGGGTGGAAGGAGGAGATCTTTGGGGTCTTTTCAATCCAGCCCGTTCCATGGTGTTGTAATGTTGTTATTGCGGCCCAGGACAGCTGGGGAGGGGGAATTCCTGCTCCCAAATTCCTGCTCCCAAATTCCTGCTCCCAAGTTCCTGCTCCCAGATCCAAATTTGGGATCAAGGGACAGTGACTGACTTCACTCCCAGCTGGGACATTCCAGGTGGGTTTTGAAGTCTGAACCTCAGCCTGTTGTAAGGATATGAATTTCCCCCCCCGCCCCTTCCTGTACAGAGAGATGTGTTGCAAACCCACAACCAGAGAAATTAAAACTGAAACTTTGGATTTTTTTTTTTGCAGAACAGAATCACTTTAATGAGAGAGAAAAAAAAAAAAAGCATTCACAGAAAAAGAAAAGCATGGCAGGACATGAAGATTATCAGATCACAGGCAGCTCCTTCTGTGGTGGCTTCTCTTCAGCTGGACGGCAAAGTCGCGTTTCGGAAGAACGTAAATTATCGTTTCATCCCACGTATTACACACACACAGATGGAAAAAAAAAAACACCAACAAAAAAAAAAGCCCAGAAGGTGACAAGTGTGAGGCGAATGAATCAAGGAGGAGTTGTGTGCTCCCAGCTCCACCGGAGTGGGGTGGCCGTGGTCACAGCATCTCCTCTGGGGTTGGGGTCGAGTCCATCCGTTGCCGGTTATTCCTTATTTTGGGATATTTCCGTCGGGTTCAGCAGGAGCCCCAGAAG
>VXBN01014137.1:0-91275 GCA_013397395.1 Sinosuthora webbiana | reverse complement strand
ATATATAACTAATATATAATAATTATATCTTAATATATTAATTATAAGGTTGATAAATTGCTACTAAATATTTCTATTACATCAGTAATGTCTGAACCTATAATAAGGACTAACATTTCCTTGTTCTTGTCACTGTACAAACACACAGGAATTAAACACAATAAAAGGTCTTTCCAACAACCAGCCTATAGCATATCCAATAAAGCAGATGTCCCCAAGAGACATTTATCAAGACATGAAGGCTACAAAGCCTTCTTCACAATCAGAGAAAATACATAGTTGAGTAAAAGCTGCATTCTTTGATCAGTGTTGCTTCTCCCTGCTTTTCAGTCTTATGAATGGCTTCTGATGGCATCAATATATACATAACCCCAGACCAACAAGTAATAAATGCTGTACAAATTAGTAAACATCTTAGAGGCACAGAAGTAGTTTCACTGTGAGAAAACAATTGCACAATATTCCTGTACAGAATAGTGAGGAGACCAGTAGGTGGCACAAAGCAGCTGACTGCACAACTGCTCATGGTAATCGAGGTGCCAAATTTAGATTCAGTCAAATTCTCTCCACTTAGTCCTATAAAAATAAGTCACCTCTATTTAAGAACAGAAAGTCATCTCAATAAGTTGCATGTTTTGATAATTTTTTTTATAGTACCATCATTAATGTATTTCTAATTTAGGAAGTCACAGTAAGATCTATATTCACTAAGGTTATAAGACAGCTGGTTAAATGTGTTCTAGTGTTTAAATTTTAACGTCCAATTCCCACTACTCAAAGACAGCTGTATTACTGTCACATTTACTGGTTAAGAAGCCCATATGTGACCATGGTAAGCACTCTTAAGATAAACTAAAAAAGCAATTAAAGCAAAGGACAGAAAAATCTCAGAGGCTAAACCTTTAAAACGATTATTTCTGAAGGGGCTAATGCAGACTCACATAGACTGAGTGACATAGTGTTTAAGAAAAGTATCTGGTTGCTAACTGGATTATGTGCTGTTTTTACATGCAAATGAGAAATCCTCTTCAGATAGACACTATCTGAAGTTATTTGAATAATTGATGGAGGATATATGACACATTTTCCAGTTTCATGTGATTCTAAAGTATTTTTCCACTACTACAAAAAATAGAATTTTTCTTCTAATGTGAGAACAGATTTGTACAAACAATTACTACGGTTAAAAAGTATTGCAAAAAAATAATTTTTTTACTATCAATTTCAAATAATAGTTTTGATATTTAAACACAAATAAACAAACAACAGATGCCTCAGTTGGATTTGAAAACCATTTTGTTATAAGGTTATTAATTAGAGTGAGGGCAACCAGAGCCACAAAACTCAGTTAAAGATGATAGGCTAACACATAAGCTTCCGTAAATAATTCTGTTTCCAAAGACTGGCTTATTCATGCCTCCATATTTTAACAAACACATAGGAAAAAATATATTTACAGTTTTAAAATATATGTTTTCCAGTTTGTCACTTGATATGAAAGTTCCATGGATACCAACTGTGTTTGCAGAAACTCAATGAGAAGTTTTCCAGTGATCTACAAAATATTACATCGCAGAATATGGGAGAGAAAGCTCTCTCTTTGTACAAATATGAATACACACAAATATATGCATGATGACTTCAGTAATAGTCCAAACAATCAGCAAATCTAACTTAAATATTACTTTAAAAGATTAGTTTTCAACAAACTGAGTCTGCTGATGGCAGTACCAAAACCAGGTTTGTTGATATAATTTCTTGAAAGTCATATTCAGTGTCAGTTCAAGGTTTGTGAACCACATAGGCAAAACTCAGTTTTGGTGGTGGAACAGACCAAGACAAGACTAAGCTGAGGTTTCCACTGGAGCAGGGTATGGGCTATTACAGCTGGAAAAGCAGAGAAAATTTTGGGAGAACAGCAAATTTTCAAGAGAGACAAGAGTCTTCTAAAAGCCTAGGATGAATATTTACTTTTCTTCTCTCTTACAGACCACTTGCCCTTCTGAAAACCTCCTTTTCTTTCTTCCCCCACAATTCCCATCTATCAGTTGACATATTTTCCTGGTAATCCCAGTCTCTGATTCTTTCTCGTCACTGCCCATCCACAATTCCCTCTGTGCCTGCTTGCACCTCTGGTGTTGGCATCATGTAAGCAGCAGGCATAAGCCTGTTTGTGCTACTCGCTCTTGTCTGGCACATGGACAGGACACAGATTTCTGCCTATTCTCTTTTTCAGCAATGCCTTGAGTGGGCTTAAGATGAGGATGGCAAAGGTGGTTAAGCCAGGGTGGTAGAGCATGAAGAGGACAAATGGGCTTCCCTGTAGACCTCCAAAAGAACCTCTATCCACAAACTGTTAGTGACCTTAGACACAAAAAATAACATTCTTCCCAATATAGGGAAGATGTAGCTCATATAGGGTGCTCAAGAGCCATATCTAGAAAGACTGAGCAAATCCCCAGTTTCAAGGAAATAATCCAAGCATTCTACCACACAATTGCTTTCAAAAAGATTACATTTTTTTTAGAGAAGAGCTGTATGTAATATACTAGTTCAGATCTGCAGGCCCTTGCAGCAACACTAGTTAACGGAGTTTTCTTCAAATTTGAAGTAGATTAAGTGAAAAAGTAAGTAATAAATTGGTGAGCAGCAAGTAATGTTGCACCCCAATCACTGAGGAGCAAATATGAAATTATCTGCTTTCTGAAAGCAGTTTGAAACCGTGTTTAACTTCCTAAGTCCAACTATTAGTCAAAAAATGTGACAAGAAGGTTAAATCAAAAATTAAATATGGTAAGTTGAATTACATTTTTTTCCCTAAAAAGAAGTCATTTACAAAATCATATTAACACAATTACACAATAAAAATAGGAACAACCTGAACAGGAGCTGCTTAAGGAAAACAGAAGTATTCTGTGTCTGAGAAACAAGGTAGACAATATCTCACCCTCTTCTTCTCATGACTATCCCTTCTAAACAGAAGTTTTTAAAAAGCAGGTACACTGAGACCCCAGTTAATTCCTTCTCCTTTCTTGAGAAGAAAAAAAAAATCCCTAAGATATATTTTTTCACTGGAAAAAAACATAAAAAAATATTACATTGCAAGAGCTAATACAGAAAAGCACTACTACCAGAGTATGCTATCAGACAGCATTGTGGCACCATCCATCAGTGAGGAACAGCCTCCAGCCAGTTTCCACTTCTGAGCTACAGAGCCAGAAAACTAGAGAAATCCCTGCATGGCAGAGAAAACTTATAGCCTTCCTCAGGGCCCCTGTACTGATACATCTACATTACAGCTGAATCAAATTTTGATTGTCAGCTCTGGTCCAAGAAACAAATACAGTCTGAGTTACAAATTAAGTAGATTTTTGTTCTGTCACTGCTACAAGACAAAGAAATGTTCTTTGTCTTTATTGCTTTGTTATTTCATTAAAACATCTGACAGCTTGAATTGGTCAGATGTCATTGAAGGGACTGCTGTGATTAAGGTAATTACACCATGGGTGATTTCCAGCTTGAAATTTTTTTACTTTGGAATCTACAGTTGTGAAAGTGGCAAATATTTCAAAGGTCATTTCAGATGCATGTTACAGTGGTGGAATGCAGTCACATTCCTTCCCAGTTGTAACATGTATTCAGAACTCTTGTAAGCCATAAGACTACTGGAAAATTTTCAGCATCCTTGAGGAGGATAAGTGTGCAGTACGCACCTGGCAGTGGCATCAGCCCAAAGGTGGTGCCTGGACAGCAAGTCACCAAGCTGTTTTGGCCCATGCTTATGGAATGGCTGCATCCTATTTTCAGGTTGAGGCAAACAGTCAATGGTCTCTTATTCCTTCCTTCTTTCTTTGTATACCTCTTCCCCAGCTCCCACCTGCCAGCAGAAGTGCCAGCAACATATCAGCAAGAGTTCTGGGAGAGAGTAGCACACCCTCCGCCTCCCAATCGGGACCATCAGGATCCCGAGACACAGCACAGCCTATGTTCTGTCCATATGCAACCACTCACCAAAACCAACCATCTACAATAATCAGAAAAAAAACATGATTATACACACAGTATTATGATATATATACACATACATTATTATGTACTTACTAAAACCATTTCTCACCACAGAATCACAGAATCCCAGAAAGGGTCAGGTTGGAAGGGACCACAATGGGTCATATGGTCCACCCTCCCTGCTGAAGCAGGGTCATCCCAGAGCACATGGCACAGGATTGCATCCAGATGGTTCTGGTACATCTTCAGCCAAGGGAGACTCCACATCCTCTCTGGAGTGGTATAGTGGTTTCACGTTCACTGAATTTAGTGTCTGCTCTTTTTTACTTCTGGGAGATAGGATTTGGGAGAAAAAGGCAAAACAAGCCCCAGCTTAAGGTAAACAGTTTATTAACACACACTATGAAGAAGAAAATATGGAAATGAAAAAAAAAACACAAATGAAGTTTCTAAACCAATCCTTTCTCTCATCTCAAACTGTTCATTTTCCACAAAACATGTGAAGAGGCAAAACTCAGAACTCCAGGTCAGTACCACTTATAAAACAGTCTTTCATTTCAGTCTTTGAGAGAGAGAAGTCTCTCCTGTTGTTTGGTAACCTTCCACAAGAGAAACAGTCTGCTTGTGGCTTCTAACTCACACAAATGCAGCCTGCTCAGGGAACTTCTGCAGTTATGGAACCTCCCATATCATGTAGCCTTTCCTGTGACAAAATATGGGCTGTAGACTCACATCTTGGTGTTTCACTTTTAATGATAAACAACTTCAAAGGCAAAGGATTCTTCATCTCAGGGAACAGAGATGTCTTCTCACTTCTTTTGCTGGCAGGGGGCTTCTTCTCATCTCTTTCTCTGTTCAAACCTCTTATTATCTCTCTTATGCTCAAACCTCAAATCACAGATTCTAATTCAATATTCATTCAATTAATCACAGACACCTTTGCTCAAAAAATCCACAAATCATCTCCCCAATTCATATTGTCCATGATTTAAAGGATTAGTCAAGCATTTTCATATTACAGTCTGTTACCACAACTCATAGGAGATTTTTCAGCCTAGAACCAAGGCAACTTGTCATCTCTTCCACCTAAGAGGTCACTCCTCCTTTACTGACTTTGAGATCTCCATATTATTTCTTTAAATGTCTCCAATTTGGCCATCTCTCACTCCCTAAGGAAAAAGTTAGGGCTTTGGAAATTTCATCTGTGCCAAGAAAGACTTAAATTTGCCCAGGTCTTCTTTTCTCTGGGCTGCGGTTGACTTCAAGGCTGTGCTGTCTGCGCCAATGGGGGAAGGAGGGGAGAAACTCACACCTATCAGAGCAGTTTGGGCAGCCAGGGATCTCAGCTGCAGCCTCCACCTCCACCCCCAGCAGCCGATGCGGGCTCAGAAGCACAGCCAGACCAAAGCCAGCTCCCCCCCACAGATTGGGAGGAGCTGGGCCTGGACAGCCTGGGCCTCCCCTCAGAGCTGTGTTACCTTCTCCGGCTGGAAGTCGAAGAAAGGCTTGGCTTGGGCACACTCAGTTTTATATGGGTGTTATCAAAGGTTGCCTTCAACTCTCTTAGTGGTCAAACTACCTGGAAATAGAAAGAACTGCCTCCTGATAGGTCTCTGTCCTTTCCAAAACAAAGTCCCAGATCCTGGCAGGGCGATATTCCCTTTACTAAAACCCAAACTGTTTTAACCTATGACATGTGGTCACTTCAAGGAAAGAAGTTCTTCCTCAGGATCAGGTGGAACTTCCCATGCATCTGTTTCTGTCCCATTGCTGGGCACCACTGAGCAGAGCTTGGTCCATCCTCTGACCCCTCCCTGCAGACACTGACAGACATTGATAAGGTTCCCTGTCAGTCATCTCTTCTTGAGGCTGAACAGCCCCAGCACCCTCAGCCTTTCCTCATAAGAGAGAGATGCTTCATCTCTTTATCATCTCTGTAACCTCTACTGAAGCTGCTCCAGGAGCTCCCTGTCTCTCTTGTCCTGAGTAGGTCAGAACTGGACACAGCACTCCAGATGTGCCTCACCAGGGCTGAGCAGAGGGGCAGGATCATCTCCCTCTACCTGCTGGCCAAGCTCTTCCTAATGCACCCCAGGGTCTGATTTGCCTCCTTGGCCAAGACCAGTTTGTTGTCCACCAGGACCCTAGGTCCTTCTCTGTAGAGCTGCTCTCCTGCAGGTCCGCCCCCAGTCAATGCTGGTGCCTCAGGAAATTTCTGTCATATGTTAAATGACATCTTGAAGCCCATGCAGTTTAGTCCATCACTAAAACTACTGGTTCAGTTTGCTTGACAAGAAAATACCAGTTTTGCATTTGCTATATGGTCCAGTAGCACCAATGTGTATTAGAAGTTAACTTGTTTATGCTAGTGATGTGGCAAAAAGTAAATAGAAATTGTGACTATGTGACTATTGTGACTAATCCATATTAAAGTGTGTGCATTTTGAATTTGTGAATAATACATTGTACCTAAGTTGCTGCAAGATATATTTATGTAGTTCCTGTTCCTGAAAGAGATGGAAATATCTCCCCTTTTTTGATGGCTAATTTCTCAATAATCCAAATTTTCTCCTCATTCAAGGGGAAAAAAGGTGCTTTACTAACTACAAATAAGACTAGGTCCTGAAAATTATACAATAACTAGATTTGATCCTTGAGAAACTAGTAAGAGAATAATCCCCAAAAAAAGCACAGGAAGAAAAGAGTATGAAGTCTGTTAGAAGAGTGCAGTAACGGCCGCTTCTTATCCTTGTACACTATTATTAGTAAATTCCATGGTTGCAACACCAAAACCTATAGACAGAGGAGTTTAACAAAGCATAGTGAGGTATATTGTCTGATCCAAAGGATATGCAAGCTCAGCAGGTATCAAAGAAATGTTTGACAGAGAAACCCCTCTTCTGACAATATTATTTGATCTATGTCTCGAGGACAGAACAGAAATGTTATTTTCATTTCCAAGCTGACATACAGGAGCTTGCTAGAAGGACATTCTCATAAACAAAGTGCAACAGACCATGCTATCATCCAGCTTGCATATTTTTCCAGATTTCACAGTAGGTGTAATTTATAATACCAAATATTTTCTGGTGAGACTAGGGAGTAGAGAAGTCCAGTAGTTCTAAAACCCCCACAGCTTTGGGAGATACTCATCACCTATAGAAACTCATTAGTTCTGAAAAAGCAGAACATTATATATTTTAAAATGCCTGAAAAATATACAAATGTCGTAGCTAAGGGGAACAAAGCCACACCAGCCCCCTTATGCATCCGAAGGAGATCACTTTATTGTAGAAATCACATCCTTGATATCCCTTTCTTCTCTACCTGACATAAATGAAACTAAACTGAGACCTAACACAACTCAACAGAAGGAAGACACCCATTGGCTAGCCCAGTGCTGCTGTCCATGCACTCTACCATCCAATTACCTGTCTGCTCATACTCTGTCCATGTGTCTCTCCAGCCTCAAGTCCAACTGACTTTCTCACTCCTAACTGCTTCTCACACTTCAACTGACTACCAACCATTCAGCCTGCAGCCCTGCCTTTCCCATATGGCCTTCCAGTGAGAACAAACCTTAAACACTTTTACAATTATAAATCAAACCCTACAAAATGTATCTATGTCTTATTAGCTATGAGTGGACCAATTAAGTCTTTAATTTAGGCTAATTAACTTTTTGCCTTTTACTTTGATTAGCAGTGTGGTATTGGTAAGATGATTTTAACAACATATTCAGGGATAGTTTAAGTGGTTTGGTTGTTATAAATACTAAAAATGTTTTCTTGTTACAAAAAATAGGTAAAGTAAAAAAACTCCTTAATAGCAATGTAGCATTAAGAAGCAGACATTCTTTATTCTGCCTGATGCACAAGGAGAATAGTTCATCCCAAAAGCCATGCATACTGAATAAAGGAAATTTTCTGTTTATGTACTGGTTTTTGCATACATATTCACTGATTGTCCCAGATTAAACATAAGTATGATAATTTTCCCAAAATAAGTAATGTATTTCCCGTCCCCTTTATGCATGCATTCTTCTGTCCTGGGAGTGTCTCTGGTGGTCCCTAGCGTTCCAGGTGACCTGGCAGGACACTGGGGATGGTGAATTTCCAGTTCTTCTTACTCAGTGGGAATTGTGCAGTTCCATAGGCCAGTGGTTTTTGTAGAACAAGCATTGTGTGAGCTCACCAGGTGTAGAAAATTTGTCATCTGGTAACATTAACTACCAAATTGGCCCAAAGCATTTGGACCATGCTCTCAGACATGGTGGCATTCCTGGAAATGGTCCTGTACAGGGCCATGAGTTGGCCTTAAGGATCCTTGTGGGTCCCTTCCAAGTTAGCATATTTTTTGATTCTGTGGTATCTATTTTGGTCATTTAAAATTTATGGTCAGGCAGTGTATCGTTAAATTTCAATGATGGCAGAAACAGAGTCAATCAAAATAGTAATTTCTGTTTAAAATTCAGTAGTCACCTCAGAGTAGTAAATCAACTGGTAGTTTTGACAATGTGGAAGATTCATGGGCAAAGTCCCTAATCTACAATGTTCAGGCCCCATTTTCCCTTTTCCCTCTTTTTCCCTCTCTATCTCTTATCACTTTTGTTGAATAAAATTTTTGTCCTGAACCTGAGAAGACTTTTGTATGAATTCTTATCAACATGACATCTTTCTGCATAAAACTGGTATTTTATTTCAGTAACTGGTGTTTTCCATGACAAAAGTGTTTCACTGAAGAATCCCAAGCAGCTATGTCACTGGATTTCAGTTAACCAAACTGTCTGATTTAGAACTATGCTTATGAAACTAATCAGAGCTTAATAACAAATGTGCAGATAAACTGACAGAGCTGGGTGAACAATTCAGGGCACACAGAGAGTCGATTAATTTAGCTCTTAATTGCTAGTAAATTATTCACAAAATAGTGTTGGGTTTAGACTTTTTTTTTTTTCATTATTGAAAACTATGCAGTGGTTCAGTCATTAGAAATAGCAGTTTGCTGTATAGTTTTCTTGCAATATATTGGTATTGCCTGTCATTGCCAGAAATAAAGCTATGCCTTACCCACTTCCTGCTCTCTCTTTGTTTTCTTAGGAAATAAAAATATAAAAAAGGACATAAAAATAAAGATTTTTGGGGGGAGCAGGGAGATTCTGCACTGAATGGAACAACACAGCTAAGCACATACATTTTATATGGTCTTGGGATCACTCTGTCACTCTTTTGTCATTTATCTGATTGTGCTTCTCCTTGGTGCCTTTCTTTCCTTTTTCTTTATGCTGGGATTTTGATTAGGTGTGGTTTTGTGGCTCTTGTCTTTTTCCATCTGTTTTGCAGTGCTATCTAGAAGACTTGGGTACAGGTGGAATAATTTACGAAACCAACGTTTGTATAGTAAAAGTTAAAGGCATATTTCAGTGGAGATAAATTGCTCCCACTTTGTGTCACAGCATCCAACTGAAGAATGAGGGCATGCAGAAGATTTTTGTTTAATATTCTGCCTGAAAAACTGCTATGTATAGAAACACATTCCTAATAAAATATCAAAAGGGTGACAAACAGCATTTTCTGTATGACGCAGTGAATATTACCATCTAGAGATATACACACTAATTAGTGATTTTTCTTGGGCTTGAAACCAAATATTCACTCCTCAATTGTATTTCTGGAATAAGTTACTTCTCCCATGTGCAGTTAAATGAAACCTAAGGTACTCACAAACCATCATGTATAAGCACATAAATGCAAGTGGCATCTGCCTTGTATCCATAAAACTGAAATCATGACAAAGTAATGAAAAAAAAAGTTGGTTTTCACTGAAAGAAATCATCAAAATAACATGTTCTGCAGAAAACATTGAGAAAAGTTGAGACAACAGGTAACAAGATTGCTGTACAGCAAAGATCAAACTCTCTGTTTTGAAAACCAGCCAAGAATCCATCAGATATTTGTTTCTGTTCATTTAATGAATGACCTATTAAAGTTTTGTCTACAGAAAGCCATTTAGTAACTGTTATAACAAAACATAGGAAACTACAAATGTTGCCTGAGCAGTGAAGCTGATTTGCAGTGCCACATGAAAACGAAATTAAATCCTGAAATATAGTGAATTACCTTTTATTCTTTCATCTTTTCTTAAGCTGCTTTCATCAGGTTTGTCTAGGCAGGGCAACTACTACTAACCATGTTGTATAATTGTTTTTTTTCTCTTATAATCTTCCTAGAATATCTGTATTTGCCAACAGTAACTTACATAGTATTGTTCTGCATCAATTCCATCACCAGAATTCCTTTTGCTGTATTTCGAAGTGAACTCTTGTAAATGATACAAGTATATTGCAGTTCTGTATGTAAAATTCTATTATCTCTCAGCAATTTAGAAGCATTTTCTCTCTCCAGCAACTATGACAATTCTTGACAACACAGACTCTAGTCTGAGATACATCAATATATGAGGACAGTAAGACATTTTTTACAAGAATCATGTGAACCTATATCATGCTCCAGAGTTTGGTAATGATAATGAAGCGTGTTGTGTTTCAATGTGACAAAAATGCTCTGGCATTCCATTGCAGGACAAACGCAGAAAGCACAAGGAAGTTGTACCAGTGGCTCCACAGTTCTACTCACAGAAGATAGAAGAACAAACAGATCAAAGTGGGAGATTAAACTCACAGCTGCTTCTGCTAGCAGTGATTTAGTTGATTTATTAACTAATTTAGCTCCTTAGCAATCCTGTGAAACATTCATAATCATGTCATTCCTAGTAAAAGTGCAGGGGAAGGAAGAAACTTACTTCAGGAATTTATTTTTCAGAAGTGGAAGAAACACTAGTCTTTCCATATGAACAGGAAAAGAAAATCACTGTTCAGCGATGGGTGCATTGAGGATCCTCCTTCAGCTGAGAGAAAACAGAGGAAGTTGTCACAGTGCATAGAAAAATTCAGAATTCAAAATTTGGGTCAGTCTATGTAAGCTTTTTGTCTTGAGGGAAGGTAGGCAGGTGTGCCCTCCTGTGTGACCTCCTCAAAAGGAATACTGCCCAGGCAAAAGACAAAGAAAACAAAGGTGCATTGCTTCTCTCTCCTTCCGTGAACCATGCAGGCAAATCTATCCAGGAAAGTTTGCAGTGTGCTTTTATGTGTGGGGCTTGCTCATCGGGCTGTGTCCACAGTGCCAAATACTCTACATTCACCCTGCAACAGCCCTACAGCATCCTCCTGAGGTAAAAGCAAGGAAAGCAGCAACTTCCTGATGCCATTAGTTCTCACCTTGATATCCATTTATAGTGATAACAGGTTGGATGTAAACCAAGCCACGCTTGTAGAAGGAAAAGATCCTCAAAATGAACTTTTCAGACATGTTTGTAAATTGACCTACAAAGTACTGAAAGATAGTTGTGACTTGTCAGGTGAGACACAAGAGATGCTGATGTTTCTGCAGTACTTGGAACATCATGGACTAAGGCTGCCATCTATTGTCTTTGATGCTGCAATTGTGCAGTCTTCCTGGGTTATTGTGAACAAATTCACATCTCTCTACAGCTAATATCCAAAGAACAGAGACCTTGGCATGCATGTTTTATATTCAGTTTTCAGGATTTTCAGTAAAAGATAACAGACTAATGTACTGAAGCAGAGCACACTCTTGGTATCTGCAGTATTTGTTAATTTTTAAACTCACAAACTCTTTTTAAAATAAAGCCTTATGGGTACCTTTCTTGGATGGACGGTTTATTCCTGAATAAACTATATAAATGTACCAGCAAAGCATTAAAGTTAATTTATGTTTCAGTCATCTGTGAAACAAACATGTGGAAAACCATAACCAAGAATTACACTTTCCCAGGGCATTAATAAGAGATTACATGTATCATCTGGATTTCTTGAAATGAAACGTGAAAGCAACCAAATGAAATTCCAAATAGCAATTAAACACAGCTTTAGGGGGAAAACATTGTTGATAATTGAGCTTTGCAATATTCATTTAATGGACCAGATTTTGTCCTGAAGAATATTCAATGCAAGGGAAAAGATCACTAATCCCCCTTAGATCCAATTTTCAGGGGAGTATCTAGCTAAGCAAGGGGACAGATCTGGCACAGGAAGCTTGACCCATGCTACTCCCTCTTCAGCTACTTTATGGATGGTTGTATTGCACCTACCATCTACCAGCTCAATGAGAGAGTTTTGGCAGGGAGTTTTCCCCGGAAAGAGAGCTCACATTGTAAGAGTGCCAGCCAGGACAAGAAGACTTGTCAGCTCTTGTGTAAACTATTAATCTGAGTGGTTTTGTCTACCATATAGTTTAATGCAGGTATTTCACAAAAGTGCCATGAGCTTGATATATCCTTCCTTGAAAATTAGATAGTAGCAAGAAACGCTGCTTAACTGTGAAACTGGAATTTTTACATGGCACAAGAATGTAGCATTTAGCATAAACTATGTATCAGGTTCTTTATCAACATTCTTCTGCTGAAAACACTGGGCTTACCTAAAATACCAGAGGAATTTTCTGAGTATTTTTGTGATCAAAAATAATGCCACTTACCCAACTGTGCTACAAATAGAATTAAATGTTGTCATATAGACTGTATATAAAGCTAAACAAGTGTATGGCCACTACATTGTGTGCAAGGCACAAAAGTAGATTTGTATGAAAAGGACAGATTACAACACATTTAAAGTTGTCAGTTCACTTTCACCTGTAAAACAAGCAAGGGTCAGTTCTTGCATCTCCCTCACATGTCAATAATAACATCTGAAAGAAGAATAATTTCTATGTTTTGCTTGAAAAAGTTCTTCCTCCATAACCTCCCAAGTTTTTGGCTAAGCAGTGTCTAGCATTAGTTTTATTTCACTCATTATTTGTGCTCTGCAAGACAAAGCATAGCAATCCCTAGGAACAGATCAGGCTCCCAGTGTTGATCACAAAAAGCACATTTCTCATACATAAACATATACAGCTGTGTAGGAGATGAAAAATGACAGCGAGATGCAAGGAAAACATTAAGGTTAGTGTAAGAGACTTCAGAACAAGTACCATTGGTACAACTCTGGTCTTAAAAAAAAACAGCATAGTCTCACTTACTGCATGAAGACTCTTCTCTTGCAGTTTTAAGATTTTCAGATACTTAAAAAGAGAATAACTTAGACCTCATGAATTATCCCACTGTAATAGACATTACTACATTAGTTGCTAGACTAATTTTTGGTCTTTATAATACCACAGCAAGAAGAAACGCAACACAACAAGGAGAGCGTGAAGCACATGCAGATGTTCAGAAGAACAGCAGGAACCATTTTCTGAAATGTAATGCTAGACACTGTGGTAAAATACATTGCATATGCAAGACCAACACAAACATTTTGGAAAAACAGAGGGGTAAAAAACTTTTCTATTGGTATTGTCAAGAGAATTTTAAGGTAATTAATCAGTTTCTACTTGTTATGTGGAATTATCATTAAACTTGGTGAAAACAGTGACATCTGTTATAAGTTCTTCCATTATAATAAATACTTGTCAGTTTATAACTTTGTTATGGATGCATTTCTATTGCTGAAATTAATCTTTGTCTACAGTTTACTTTTTTGTCTATATTTTGGCAGTTAGAACAAAGCAATTCTGCCATCATCAGAAAACGTCTTTGTGTTTCTCAAAATTTAGGTTGAGTATGGCTGTGATGGCTTAATAAGAACTTTGCAATGGATGCAATGGTGTAACTGGCTCTGACCTGGTGCTTACCATTACAGTGCCTACAAACAGTTCAAGTACTTTCCATTAGGGAACTGCAGAAAGAGAACAGGATTTTTCTTGCAACTTGATCCTACTGATTATTAAGACAAATATCAGCCCCAGCAGATCCCAGCTTTCCTGTGCTCCTGTTATGTCTCCTCTCTGTATTCACTGTATTCAGTCACCATAAACAAAATCCTATGGTGAAAAAAGTAGACAGAAATTGGGCTGTGGGTCAGACTTATTCAGCTTGGATAAATTACAAATATTAATTATTTGGGGGTTATTTTTGCTTTTTTTTTTTTTTTTTTACTCTGATTAGTCACTGTACAATCTTTTTATAGATAGTCACAGTTAATCCAGAAAAATATAATGAGTCATCATTAATCCTTATCATTTATCATTATCAAATAGTCATGATTGCTTGTTTTGTTAAACTCAAAAGTGCTTTTATCAATGAGGAAAACAGTAATGAGTCACACTTGCTTTACTTTGCACTTTTAGTGGTTTTAACTTAAGATTTTAGTCTTTTCAATAAATAAAAGCCTGAGGAAATGTAAAACACATGCACACAAAACACCTTAAATGGCTTTTTATTCCTTATTTTATCTACCTTACTCATATACTCACACTCCAAACATTTGGGCTAATACAGTGAGCATCTAAGGATGTTCCATGAATGCAAAAATACCTAAATTACACTTACATCAAATCTATCTCAGTTTTAACCCTATGACTGTAACTAAATTAGTATTACAACTTGACCTTCCAGGTAGATTATACCTGAATTCATTTACTTATAGCAAACAGAGGAGTTTCTAGTTAACTAGCACTCTTAAGTGTCTGCTTTTTTCCCTCTACTTTTCTTCAAAACAAATATCATTAATGTGCTGCAGAAAAGGAGAAGCGAATCAGCCTAGGACACAGAAGAGGAAGATGAAGAAATGTGGCTGTGTAGCTGTTTCCTGGAGTTACAAGGTGGGGGCTGGATGTGAATGCAGCTCAGCTCTCCTGGGTGCCCTATAATCAGGTTCAATAAAACATGAACATTTGAATAAGCTGACCTGCAGTCATTCAAGATTAAATGAAATGCAAATGAAAACAGAAGGTAAAAATAGTTTGCTTTCTGTGCAAAATTCTTTTTGTATATGTCTGGAAGAGGACTGATATGCATATAATATAGATCAGTATAACTTAATGGAATATTCTATTTTTCTATTTTTTAATACATTTTTTGAATGAGCTATCATACTTGATAAGGACTTCCAGAATCAATACTTTGACTTGGAAAACTACTTTTTGAGTCAGTAAAGCTATACCATTGTAATTTCCTTAGCATTCATGTCACAAAATCCCTCAAGGACAACTATCATCTAAGATCCATTATGGTCAGTTGTAAGTAAGCCTACCATAAATGTTTCTGCTCAGAAGAGAATATACAACATTTGAAATTTAATTGAGGCCCCTTTTGTACCAAAAACTAGTATTTCTTCTTTCTTGGTAGCATATTATAGATTTCTTCTTGCCTTGGAAGAATGTTTTAAGCTACTACACAGAAAATATTTTAATAATTTATTTGATTTTTAAACACTTATAAAGTGTTCAGAACGTTGGTTGTATCCATATTTTCTAATGACATAATTTAATAGACAGTGGATAATTTTAGCTGAAATACTTGTTAGAGTCAGGTTTTTAAAGTTATTAGAAATGCCTCTGCCCAAATAAGGGCAAAAATAAGACCATATGCCAAAGTCAGGAATGTGGGGTTTATCTGATAGTAAATATGAGAGAGAGAGAGAGAAAGAGAGAGAGGAAGGAAGAGAAAGAAATTGAAAAGAAGTGAGGGGACAGAAAGAGAGCAACAGCCAGAATAAAGAAAATATCACCACTGTGTGAATCCAAATGATGTTCTGTTGATCCTCTCCAGCTGGTCTTCTAGGTGAGGAGGCTGGGGAGGGGGTCCCTCTCCAAGGATCCCTCCCCAAAAGCACAGAATCCAACGGATTAATATATGTTCAGGCAAGATGGGAATGCCCAGGTACCTTCCCCAGGGTGGAGGTTTGGGGGTGGGGCAGTTTGACACAGTTTCTTGTAGCAGACTCTGGATCTGTTGTGTCACTTTGCATCACATGCAGTCCTGTGGTGCAAGGCCTCTGGGGAGTGCTTTGGATATCTTTGATGAATTCTGACACCCTCTCAGCTGCCTCTCACATGAATGTCCCGTGCCCTTTGGGGTTGGAGGTTTCACAGCTGGGATGGTTTGTGTAAGGGAGGATGTGTGTTCACTGCCTCTGACCAGAGGTTACACCACACATCGGACACCTCCTTCTCTCCCCTCGGCTGGGGGGACTCTGTGTAAACCTGGCCTCTGTGGGCTGTGGTCTCCCCCACCCCAAACCCAGCCAGGGATGATTTTCTACTGCATTTGACTTTCTTGTGAATGCATAAATCTCCCTCAGCCTTGTTTGTTTCTCACTAGATTTGAGATGATTGAACATAATGTTGCCTTTATCTTATCTAGGCGGCTTAATGCACAATGCAAAGTTCCAGTCAGGAATCTTCAAAGAGGGGTGGGCTTCTGTGGTTGTAGTTTCTTTATACAGTTTTTGCTGTATAGGGCAAAACTCCTTCATAACAATGTTTCAGGAATGAATTACTTTAGTCCCTGACAATATTCTGGACAAAACATTAATTCTCAAAATAATAACATGCTTACCAATAGTCAACTAGTGCACAGAGAGATACAAGCTTTGAGGGAGACAGTGATGCAAATAATGTTTTAATTTATATAAGAAGCAACATGAAAATTTTGGTGCAATTATTTTTAAAATAATTTTGCATAATTTCTGTATTTTTGTCATTAAAATAAAGAATAAAAATATATAATTTCTACCTTATGTTGCCATACTTACCACTGGAATAATATATACCAGTATTTCTCCAGCATTGCAAAAACATGAAACATATCTGCCTACTCCATATTTATCACAGCAATATGGAGAAATACGAGTTGATGTCATACACATTTTATCTATAAATTTATCAGCAGTGAACCTGCAAAATACTTTTCTCAATTGTTTATCACTGAATCATAGAATGGCCTGGATTAGAAGGCACCTTAAAGATCCTGTTGTTTCACCCCCTGGTTCCACCAGACCAGGTTGCTCAGAAAACCATCCAGCCTGGCCTTGAACACTTCCAGGGATAGGGCAGACACAGCTTCTCTGGGCAATCTGTGCCATAAGGGAATCGATGGACAAAGATTAATTTCATATTGTTCTGATCCATCCAGTGGCTGCTGGGACATCTCAGCTGACACCAAACCCAGGGCAAGCAGGACTAGCACATCTTCCTTTCTCTGAGCCAATGGAGAGGAGAGTGGTCAAGGAAACGGATGACAAATCTGAGTCTTGAATGGAGACCCTGGTGGACAAGGGGTCTTTGAACTGTGTGTGGCCTTTTCCTCAGTGATGGTTGCAAAGAGAAAGCTAGGAACCAGAGACTTGTTCTGTGTCTTTGCCTTTCACTGGATAATTTTCAGCACAGTTTGCTTAGGCTTTCACCATGACTAGTAAATCTGTAAATAAGCATTGTGAAAAATGGCAGCTGGGGGAGAATTTTTCATGTGTTTGCAGCCAGATATACTGTTATTGAGCCTTCAGAGATTTGTGAGTGTCTAAAAATGTGGTGGTGTGTTTTGCAAAAAAATTAGTTTTCATATAACCCTTCTTTTTTTCCAGGAAGTAAAAATTTTATTTTGCAAAAAGAAATCATGTAAAAAACTTAGGGCTTTTCTTTTGATTTTTGTTTAGATTTTAATTTTCTAAATTCTTGAACCTATATTCTGAAACATCTGTGAATATTTGAAGGTTACTTTTCTTATTTCCACCTTCTTTATTATAACTCTTGTCCCTAAATACATACCAGGAGAAAGACCCTAAAGGGATGCAGTATGTGAGAACTCTGCAGAAACTGAATAATGAGGTCTTTCAAATTATATGTTTTGCATGTGGTTTAAAACCAAGAAAAGACAATGAAGATTTTGAAAATCCAAGACATCAACCCTAGTGCACTGAAGCATTGAGAATGGAAAAAGAAGAAAAAAAAATAAAATTTTCAAAGAAATTAAAAAATGCACCATTTTGCATTTTGAATCTGTTGAAATTCATGAAACTTCTGAAGAATTGCACTTCACATTGTTACCATATTTCTCTTTCAGGTCAGTGCTGTAGGAATTATTCAGTGTAACTGAATTGTATTATAGTAGATACATTCATAAAATGGGGGCATGGCAGAACTCCTGTATGGTGTGTTATGGTAATTTACACCTATATTTTGTAAGTACAAAATATAGAAAGAAATATACAGGATAGTATTCCCAACCATAGGGATCTCTGGTCACCACTCACTAGCTCAGCTTCTCAAGCTCTATATGCCCTACAGCACAACTAATTTATTCTGTTTAGAAATGTTTGTCTTGCAATTTGCTTTAAATTAATCAGAGGTTTTTTTGTAAAATGTTAAAAAATAAAAATTCTGCACTGAAAACATAAAAAACTTTATCCATACTGAATTACAAAGGCCAGTGTGATCATCAACTGAAGCAAAAACCACCTGGGATTTCATACATAGTCTATATGTGTTATGAAGTATAATAAATACCTTGAAATGTGCTACTGGAAATTCTAAATATAAGTGTCCTAATCATTAGTTATTTTTTTCCCACTAGTGTTTTAAAATGAGAGAAGTATCAATAATATTTAGTTAAACATGACTACTAGAATGATTCATATGAATTACTCACAAACATTAATTTGGGGGTTAAGATCTATGGATATAGGATGTGGATTTAATTAGCATAGCCAGTTTGATAACCAAGATGCCTTGGCAAGAACAAACAGAGCTTTGATGATTACAAGAAGATTGGATCAAGATTGGTGACAGGAAAAGAAGATTGAATCGACTTTTGCAAGCAAGAGATGTTGTAAAATGTATAACTTTGTCTGTGTGATGTTTAACCGAATCATTGTAGTAAAAAATTACTAGCCTTCCTAAAATAGTATATAAGCATTTGGAGATCACAGTAAAAATGAATTCTGATGACAGATCAGTCTTCCTGTCTCTCTATCAATCATCAATAAAAATACCCAAATTCTCTGTTATCACTGAAAAATACTAGATTTCACTAAAGGTTAATTTAAAACAGAATTCTAAATTCAGTGGCCTGTAATACACTTTGGGGTAGCTTTTATGCCTTACTGAAAGAGGCAGGCTGATGTGGGTTTGACCCACACTCTGAGGGCCAGCCGGACAGAAAAGTGGCTATAATTAATTTGACCGACACTGCTCCTCCAAGGTGTTTTGTAAATCAGAAGGTTTAATAAGGAAAAAATAACAAAATAAAAAAAGTTACAGAAAACAAATATTAAGCCACACACAAGTGCCTGAGAAATCTCTTGCACCTTGCTACACCACCTCGAAAAGCCTCGAGTTTCTTTGTTCTCTCTCTTTAGTACTTAACAGCTTAAGTGGGTTTTTGGCCCTTGGCCCAATGAGAGCAACAACAGACTTTGAGTTACATTCTCGGAGTCCAATCCACACTTCTGGGCTGACTCTGAGAAACCCACAGAATCTTCTAGCTAAACTTCTTAATATGTTTAAAGGTAACTGAAAGTCTTTCCCTATTTGGAAACACTTGCTGGGGATGTGGGGTGTATCACTACAGGCTGATATTGATGACTGTTCTGAACAAAATTAAAGAAAAAAACACAAATAATGGGAATGAAATTGTCATTTTCTTTTTTTCACCTCTGTTAGGCTTTTATCTTTTTTTTTAGAATGGATCATAATAATAGATGGATTGCCTCAATTTTTATTTTTATTATTCTATTTCCTTTTCTGGATTACTACTAACACTATGCATATGGGAAAATATATATATATATATATATATATAAAAGCATTTCTGTGGTTCAACTCATTTTGGGAAGTTTAGTATAATCTGTTTTGCTTATATGTCAGTGTAATTAATCCTGAATCTACTAATGGCAATAAAAGAAATCTGACCAAAATCTTCTTTCCCTGTCTTGACAAATGATCCTCCATAGAAACCAGCAAATGAAGATGCCTCAGAGTAGACTTCCCCTGCAGTCTCAGGCACACTGCCACCAGCAGTCTTTCTGTTCTCAGTTGGTTTTGTCTGCAAGACAACCTTAAGCAGAAAGGCTCAGGAAAGCTATGACAAATCAGCTGAGGTTAGAAGTCAATATACTTTCTTTTCTCTCTCAAAAATTAACTAAACCTAGTTAAGTTTCTTTGGGAACTGACAGTGGTCAAAGAGGAATTTCTAGGCTTCAGGAAGCAACAGCAGAGTCTGAGTCTGTGTGAAATCAAGTCACATAACTTTCTCACAATGGCCTGAAAAATTGTAAGGAGGAATCAAAAACAATCCTTGGAAGGTGAAAGACCATTAGCAGGTGGTGTTTTTTCTAACTTCTTGTTTACTTGTAAGAAACGGTCGAGAGGTGTTGTTCAAATGACCAATAATATTCATTGTACTGAAACACTGTATAAAAGGATGTGCGCCTCAATAAGTTTTTGCTATAATGCCCTCCAAAGAAACCGGAGTTTTTATGTATCATTATTTGAGCTGCCCCAAATTGTAACAATAAGCCTCATTTTACTAATGGATGACCATGTCCATAACAGAGGTCAATAGACTTTCCTGTACATGAGCTACATTCATATCTTTGATTGATTATCTCCAGAAAAGCTTGAGTTCCATCTTGCAGAGGACCACTTAAGACATTGGCACTTCCCATTTCACTGATAACTGAGCTTCCTACGGGTGGTCTTTTCCTATTTCTTTCTTACACAGTTATTGCATCTCCTAAATACAGCTAGATTAATGTCTCCTATTATTTCTCTCCAGGCATTCTTAAATGTCTTTAAAGATTTCATTTCCAAAACATCCAGGTGTACTTAAACTTACAGAGTGCACAAAGAAGAGACTCCAGCATCTGACCTAAACTGAGGTACTTCAATAATTCATTTGGCTTTGGGCTTTTCTTCTTAGAGATCATTAAAAATAGAGCCAGCAGCAATATCAAGACCTGATCTAATCCCTCCCTGCACCTACCCCCAGGCAAGGCAAATTATACCTAATCCATGTCTAACAGCTGTTTGTGTAACTGTACTTAAGTAATCCTGCAAAGATGATAACCCTTGTAAAAATCTATTTTAGTACTTTTTAGTAAAAATGTGAATACCTTCTGCTCTGCAGTGCATTCCTGAGTTCTGCCATTCCAGGCAATCCAGCTAACAGATTACTTGGCTGTTTTTTTATGTAGAATATCCAAGTCTTCAGTGATCTTCACTGTAGTAAACAGAGTTTTCACTTTTTCTTAAAAGTAGTTTACTAATTCCATCTCCCACACTGTTCCTTATATTTCTGATAGGAAGGTATACAAAACTGGACATGGTACAGCTGCTAAGATATCACCAAAGAAAATTGTGCATCCCAATGCTTTCATAGACTCCCAGAGTGGCTCAACATTGTGTTAAAGGTATGGAAATTTTGCAGAAAATTAAACCCCTGTCATTCCAGCTGGTCCTCAGAGACCAGGGTGGGTGCAGCTGGACATAATTACTGATTATTGCCAATTCAGAACTAGAAGTCTGGTCAAGTTCAAAAAGAATTTTCATCAGCACAAATTCACAAATAGTGTAATTTACCAGTTCAGTACTACAGGTCTGGTCATATTCCAAAAGGAGTTAAATGAACCAGATACACTAAGAGTATGGTTTATTGGAGCAGCAGGAACCCAGGTGATTGATGGTAAGAAATGCAGTAACTACAGAGAGTACTTGACAGAAAGTACAGTAACAGTGATCTGCTAGAAAGATAAATAGATTAGATTAGATAGATAGATAGATAGATAGATAGATAGACAGACAGACATAAAAAATAATATTCCCAGCTGTGCTTCAACACAGCTGGAGGCAAGAAGTTCACCTAAAGGCATCCTTTCAGATGAGGGAGAGGGGACAGTTTATCAACTGATTCCAAGCAGGCAGAGGTGTTTTCCTCCTCTCTTTTTCCCCCTCTCTTTATTTTTCCTCCTCTGACTATTTCTGCCCTGAAGCTCCCTCTTTTATACTATAACTTTTCTCCCTTCCCAATGGGGCAGAACAATCATATGTTATAGGTAGAATTTGGGACTTTGGTCATAATTGTGTCACATCTCATGTTCATTTGTATTTCAAAATGTGTGAAAATTACTATGTGTATAGGGCTTAATAAGATTCTCAGCTAACTTTGGTCAGAATTTGTAGCTGACAAAAGAAGTAGAATAAACACTTCTTCACTTACTGAGGCAGCAGTAAAGGCCCTCTGACCTTCATGAGAGGGTCTGTGTACATCCTTATCTCATCAGGGAAGAAGATGTATAGCAAGGCTTTTTTTTCACAGTGTTCAGAGTGGGCTACAGAGGCACAGGTGCTGTTCTGTGCCTCAATGGAACACTGCCAGGCCATGAGGTCTCCGCTTCACTCCAGACACCATTCAGGTGTGAGTGCTTGCTCTAGCCAGGTGCAAGCAGGTGAGGGGCCCAGATCATGTTTTTCTCAGCTAAACTCATCAATTCTACACCAACTCAAAGAAACAGAATAGCACATTTGAGTATTTACCACAGTTATAGCCACAGTGTTTGCGTGACACTTTTCAGCAGAACTGCTGCCTAGTCACTCCATCCTTCAACTTCACTAAATCAAGCATAGTATTTTGCATATTTCCTTTGCTGAATTGCATCGTATTTACCTTGAGCAATTTCTTCTGAAGCAGGGTTTCCCTAACTTTTTTCCCCCACAGATGTTCCACTTAGAACATCCAAGTGAGCTCTGCATGACAGAGTTCATCAGCCAGGTAGAATTTTTCTTTTCAACACATGTGCCATGCAAAGCCTTAATAATGTAATGTTTGTATGGGAAGTCACAGCCAACATTTACTTCAGAAGCTTGAGGACACGCCAGGAAAGAGATATTCTTGTGGCTCATTTTGTCTTTAATATCTTGCTATAGTTTCTTAATATCAAATGACTGGTCTGATTTTGCTCCCAAACACCTACGAGCACTTTGTTTGTCTAGATGAGAGAAGACTACTAAAAACTAAGGAAAAGAAAATAGAATTGGTAGATTTTTTTCCTCTTTTATATCTGAGGAAGTAGGTGGGATTCACATTAAAACTGAGGAAGAAACTTCAGGGGAAGGAACATTTAATATATTTAAATGTAAGAGAAAAAATACTGCAGTTTTCTGACATTCTTGTCATGTTTCTTTTAAAGCATATACAGAAAACTGAATTCAAACAATGTCATTGTCTTTTGCAAAGCAAGGTTTCATATTGACTTCCCTATTTGAAAAAAGAAATTTCTATGAATTATCATGACCTGGATGGAAACTTTAACTTTCTGTTTCAGGAATTAATTTGTCAAAATTTCTTTGTTTAGAAATACCTGTGATTATGGCGTATAATGCAGCATATTTTGATCAAAATAAATTGTGATCAGCTGATTGATAACATCTTTATTAAGTGTTAATGTTCTGTGCCAATAATAAAATCACCTTCCAGAAAAGCAGAACTTAATATAGATAAAATATTTCACTGTTGGATAATACTAATTTGATTTATCAGTTTAATTTGTTGCTGCTTCACTTTCATATCTTGTTTTATGAATTTTCCCCATCATAACATGTATTTTTTAATTGCCACTAAATGTCTTATTTAAGATCCTTCAGAATGTTTTACTCTGATTATTTTAATTAATTAATGATAAATTATGAAAATCTAGTTAATTAAGAATTGTAATGAATAGGTACAGTGGTGTGATTTATCATGCTCATGAGAGAATTCCATTGGGATCAGTGGAATACATATGTCCATACTATAAATAACTCACATAATTTTGTGACTATGAGTCAAGTAATTTGGAAGAAAAAAGCAGTAAAGTTCTAATCGTTAGGGCATGGTGTTGTTTTTCACTAGGGGTAGGCATGTTTGCATTATAAATTGTGATTGTAGTGGATGACCTGGTTCTTTTTTAATTTATGAAAATTTGTATTGTGTTTTTATTTCATCTCCCTGACATATCGAGCATCACTACATTTTCTGTCTTGTTAAGGATGTATTTGACATGACATTGCTGTGAGTAGTTATGTTACTTAATTGTCCTTAATGACTTCAAAGCACACTCAAAGAAGAGAAGTATTGTGAAGTACTATTGGAGAGTGTAATGGTTTTGTGTACATGAGTTCGAGGGGGTCTCAAAATACACTGTCTTGGGTTATTAATCAAAAAATGTTTATTCTATTTCATCTGTTGAAACCAACTGGGAAGGTGTTTTCTTTATCTCTTGTAACTCCAGGGAGGAGGGGGTGGGTGCCTTCCAGAAATGGGCCAGCTGTTAAAACCAGGAGGAACAATGTTCCTTATCTCTTCCACGACCCATCCTCCCTCCGGGGGATATCCTCTGTTAATGGGCCGTTAAGGCTCACCAATGACATGACACATTACATCATCCCACTGTGAGATGCTCCACCCAGTGTGGGGAGCCAGCTAGTTCCTACCTAGATAAAAACTGAGATGCCAGAACACTAGGTATCTGGTGTATCCGCTGGATTTATGAAGGAGGACCGGACCCATCTCGTCATTACTGGACCTTTTTCTACAGGACCATCTCTACTCCAACAGAACTACATCTGCCACTCCAGGAGGGCTTACTTTGGACTGTTTTCAAGACCCTGACGAACAGGGTGTCAGGTTTTATTTCTGATTCTGTCAGGGTTTCTGTTTGTTTTGTTTGCTTTTTCTTTGTACTACTATATTTGTATTCTTAATATTCCTAGTAAAGAACTTTTATTCCTATTCCCAAATCTTTGCCTGAAAGCCTTTAATTGCAAAATTATGATAATTTGGAAGGGGGTGGGGGGGGCAGGGGGGTACATTCTCCATTTCAAGGGAAACTCCATCTTTCCCTGGCAGATACCTCTCTTCCCAACCCAAGACATACACTTCAATAAATACACAGTTTTAAGCTGTACCTTGCCCTTTGGTAAATCTAGAGCTTTATGGTGTACCAGTCTTGTTTTGATATTTATAAAATATGCTAATAGATGTGCAATTAAACAAGGAAGTTTGACTACTGCATACTATTGCTTATACTTCTCATGAATCCTCATATTCTTCAAGCAAAGATTGATATAAGTAGTACTGGTACACCAACATATTGCCAGGAATATATTTTGATATGTCTGTTCTTCAGGAAAACAAAATATCACAATATTCAATCAAATTTTAAAATCTGTTTTGGAGAACCATCATTGAATTTCAGTTCAGAGGTATTTAATAATCACATATCCCAGAAAATAAATATGTAGGTACACACAAGATTAAAATAAAACATTTCCTATTGATGTTTATGGCAGCCAAATCTATATTTTGTGTGTGCATGTGTGTGTGCCATAAAACATGATAACTAGAACCAGCTGAATATGAACTTAACAATGTCATTTAATTCTTTCCTGAAAGACAATTTAATAACTAAGATGAAAACTGTGCATTTTCAGAACCAATGTTTCTAACATTTACAACTATTTAATTTGCTATTAATCTTTCATGTGTTGTTTATTCATTGCACAGTGAAAGGTGTGTGATGGAATGAGGGAATAAGGAAAAGAAGTGCATGTGGAGCTACAACAGCTGCATACATCCCAGAGACTGGGAAAAGAAGCATATGAAAAGCCTAATTTCACATCTGATAATAGGAAAGAGGTGCCATGCTAAGACTGATATTCCTGCTGGGAAAAGCAGGGTCTCCCAGTGACTGTTGGCCTTGTACCTGTCAGAAGCTGTCTGTATTTGCTGCTCTTCCCTGCTTGGAGCATCCCAGCAGGAACAGCTGCCTGGCTATGCTCACCCTGGCACGAAGCTGCATCCCTTGCTGAGATCCTACCAGCATCCAGTGAGCAACTATTTCCTCTAAAGCAGGACACCGTAGAACACCACTGACTGCCAAACAGTGACCCGTCCTCCAGGACTCCACAGACAGGAATTTGCCTTGGTGGATCCAGGAAAAAGTGAGATTTGCTGTTTGTTGGGATTGTCTTCAACAAGCTGTACAATAAGAGGATTTGGGGAGAGGGTAAGGAAGGAGGGAAATTGTATTTCAATTTAATAGTAGCCTAGGGCATAATATAATTCCAATTTAGATCAAATGAAATATATATTATATTCAGAGTTTGCTCTATTTTGAAATACAACAAGTATTACAATTAAAATTTTGCAAAAACTTAATCATATGGTCAGATGCTCCAATACTTTTGCCATACTGAGCAGCATTTTAACATCTGAGTTAGGAAACAACTTAAGGGAGTTGTTAAGGGAGATAAGCATGGAGTAATCGGTTTTCCAGGAATTTAGGTCTCTTACTTTTGTGTCTTTTAAATGCCCCATGAATTATTTCTCTTTGACAATGAAAGAATTGTGACTAATGTGGACAAATGCACAGCATTTTGTAATAGCTAATACAAAAGATTTCAGATTAAGGCTATATATTATGGTTTTATCATAATGTATATGGGATTGTGCATCTCATCAGCAGTCAAAAAAAAAAAAGGGAAAAAAACCCTAAAATAAACAAAATATGGCATCTTTTAATAATATGAATTTGAATGAAGTAGACAAAAGAAAGATACCATAAAGTGAATACGTTCATATTTTGGCTTTTTTAAGAATACACTTGTATAGCCTTGCCAAATTTCAAGGCAATTCTAATAATACCTTAGAAAAAAATCTATAGTAAGGAAGAGACCTTCAAGAGCCTTCAGGATCAAAGGGATCAACAATGCACTGAATATATATTTTTCTTGCAGAAAAAAGGACAGAATGCGCTTTTTGCCACATTTTTTAGATTTCACTACCTCCAGAACTAGAAATCTTCCTTGTTTTACCTCAGAAAGACAAGATTCCATATTTTCTTCCTTTCATTTGCATGCACACACCCCCTGCCAGCAATATTTTTCACATAATACATATGTGATGGTTTTAACCCAGGCAGCAACTGTACTCACCTGTTCTTCCACTTCCATCCCCAGCAAGAGGGGTGAAGAAAAAAGGAAGTATAAACGCGAGCAAACTCACGGGTCAAGACAAAGGCAGTTTAATATGTTAAAAGAAGAGGGGTGAAATAAAAAACCAAAACCAAACAGCAAAAGCCAAAAAACAAGCGAAGCAAATCAAATTGCTCATCACTCTCCACAGGCAAATCACTACTTGGCCAGTGTTTGATCAGCCAAGCACCTTCAAACCCAATCCTCCCATGCTCTCTGCTCTCTATCACAGCTTTTATTGTCAATCACAAGGTCTTATAGTATCGAATACCTTACAGTTACTACAGATTTAACTGAATCCCAGTCAGGCCCAGCACAAGGTAACCACCACTGGCCAATCTGTGAGACAACAGTCATTACAACTGCTCTGTTTCATGTAGATGTCATATCACATTATAAGAACCATTTAATGATTTTCAAGATGCTTCTAGAATGACAAGCATGAAGAATATGCTCAAGAATTAGTCCTATCAGACTGATTTATATAGGCAGTAATAATGCACTTGACATCATGTTTTCTAGGCAACAAACACGAAAATGAAAGGGTGCATTGAAACCATCTACAAAACCTCTAAAAAAGTTATCTCTTTCCATTTTGTTATCCAATATTGGTTAATTATTTTACTCCTACTCTTAAAATTTCATTGGTCAAGTAGAAAATGCACCATCTATATGTAAGTAATTAAGTAAAATGATGTGAATTAGTTTCTATAATGTTGGTAAAAGCTCAGTGCTGTCTTCAGCAACCACAACATCTTGTGGATTGCAGGGAGCCAGATGCCAAAATAGAATTGACAAATCTTCAGAGTGCATCAACAGCAGCTCCCCCTGAATGCAAAGCACCTCTCAGCAGTGTGCAGCACGTTGGCAGAGAAACAGTTTCCAAACTTCTTCCTCAAAATAATTTGATTCATAGATTCATTATACATATATCTACTAATATGAATGAGCCTTTGATGAGGATCTAACTTATCCCTCTTAATAAATTCTGGACTTAATAAATAACTTCTGAAATTCTAGTGCTTTTCCCATGCAGGTGTTCAGATTAGATGCTCTAGTAATTTTTTGTACTTTAAAGAGGACTCCAACCATAAGCTATGACATTACAATTGTTTGCTGAACTCAGCCCTCTGTACACTGCTTAAGCAAAACACAGACTATAAAACCAGCTTCAACTGTTTCTGCTGAGCAGCCCATCATTTTATTTGGTTTTGAGCACATGTATATAGGAAAAATTTTGTAGAGATATTACTTAGTCCATTTGCAACTAAAATGTATTGAACATTGTCAGTGAAGATGACAAGAAAGAAGAAAATCCAATTAATTGTCTCTTATGTAAGAAGCTTATTAAGTTTCAGAAAAGAGCTTTCTACTTCTGATAGACCCCAAAATGCTTTTGAACAAACTAACTGGAACATATTGACACAGGATAAGTAATTTTTCTCAAAAATGTTTTTCACAGTTAGAGTCATACCAAATTTGTCATTAGTTGCACTGATCAGAAGGCTGAACTAATGCCTATAAAGTTAAAACATTTCCTGTACTCATTGCAGTGGGATATGTCTGGATTATTTGGAATAAGTAGAGAAGTAAAAATCACTAGAAAATCTTTTTTTGGCCCAAATACTGTATTGTATTACTTATATTTGGTTTTATAATATATTTCTAATTGTGCTTTAGCTATTAATAAATACTTTTTAATTTACCCCTATGTCTTAGTGGACTGTTTACTCATATGAAAACCTATTTTATGCACCCAGCTGAGAAGTGGGTTTCTGTGACCATTAGCACCTGCTTCGATTTGAAGGGATCTGAAGCTTTTATTTTCCTTATTATACTGTATGATTTCTTTGAAGACTCTCAGTATTAATTCTATTCCCTGGTTTGATGATCTAAGCTTCATTTCTTTGTAAATTATCCATAAACACTGAAGCTTTTTGATGATTCTCTCCTCCAAAATGTAAAAACAACATTTTAAATGGCAGAATATAGTCCTTCTGTCAACAACACACCTGTCTTCCATGAGCCTTTTTTCCTTGCTACAAGGCCCAGATTTCCCCCAGAACAAAGAATAAAGGATGTCTGCTGGATGGATTAGCAGAATTTAGTTCCATGGCTGTCATACATGTGTTTCCTCAGCAGTCATATTGATATCAGTAAGAATATAGAACACATTTGACTAAATTTGTTGTTTGTTCATCGACATAGCAGCTGTTTTTCCTTGTTGCAAGATTTCAGGCTCCCTTTTCTAAAATTGGTTTACTTTCAAAGCTAGATAAAGCAAAGAACAGTTGTCCTCTCAGCGTTCTGTTAAGTTGATGAGTAACAAAACATCTGTTGTGACTCCTTGGGAGGAGTGACCTGGAGCAGCAAAGCATGAGCTCTATTGCTGAAGGGTGTGCCTGTGCCAGTTGTTCCAAAATAACAGCTGCTTGCTGTTTAGCCTGCTGTGAGAACACTTCAAGTACTTCAAGTACAAATGCTTTACTCACTTTCTAGATGATGATGGTGTGTAGCCACTCAACCAGATGTTGGCTAGAACATCTTTAATCAAGAATACGTAGTTTTAACTTGAAGATACATAACTAATATGACAGCTGCATCAGGATCTCAACCAGTGAACATTCCATATTCCTTTCATCAACCAATCTTGGCCACAAAATAAAGTTGGGATTGGGGAATTTTGGGAAGGTAGTTTCAGAGGTGCTTCACTATTATTTTTGATTGTAGATTTATTTTTCAGTAAGTCTAAGGTCCAAAATGTGCAGGTGGAGGTCATTCCAGTCATAACAAGGTGTGTTTCTGCTATGCAATATCTTGGACTCTTAATTATCTAGATGAGACACCCCTATACACATAAAAGAAATTAAACTTTTAGTGTGGCCCATGCTCCCTGCCTGCTATTTTCCTGAAGGAAAGAGTGTGTGTACACATTAAGTCTGATCCTGACATGCAAGCCAGAAACAACAAGTGTGCACATCCATTCTGAGAACAGCAAAGTGCTCCAAGGCTCCTCATTTTGCATACACCCATGGTGTGCCAAATAGAGTCTGTTCACATGAGGGCATATTGTCAGCAGGGCTAAAGCTATATTTCACTCTACTGTCTTTAAAAGCATTGCTTATTTTCACATTTCAAAAAAAAGAAGAAAGGCTATCTTGCTTTAGTTCATATCCATGTGTGGTGTTCTGTTCTTTGGATAAATACTTTTCATCACACAGCGGCACTCTTCAGTTTTCCTTTACCAAAGGTTCTGTACCCCAACCACACTTCCCTGTTTCTAGAAAGGTCTTTTCAGACACAGCAGAGTCCTGGTTTACCTTTAACAATTGAGAGAGGCTGGAAATCTCTTGGGGGCTGAATATGTAATGGAAATGCTTGTTCTTGCTCAAGGTCACACTGGTAGTCACAGGTAAGTAAGTATGATTCTATTTTGAAAAAACAGTTTTCGGCCATTTTAGTGTCCAATGGAATAACTCATAAGCGATCAGTGCCACAGACATATTGCTCCTACTCCATTATGCCAAGAAGGGTAAAGCAAGACCTTTCTTTGCATACTGGATTCTAATTCACATCGGAATCCTGTTCTTATTCTGCACATCTTTACATCTTTATCACAGTGACCTCAGCTAAGAGAGTTACCAAGATTGGATAATAAGTGCAGGAAGGAATTTCCGTTAGGTAGGTGAACAGCCGTAGGTGAAGAGCCCTATCTCTTCTTCGTATCCCTCTTCATCTCTTCTTTATATCCTTCTTGCAAGGCAAAGGTAGATCTAATATCTGAGCTCAATTCCACACCAAAAACAGAAATTAATTTTCTCTCAACTAGATTTTTAATCTCTCCCCTTTCGCAGACTCCAAACTGTGTATCAGCTGTCCTTCTCTGTCAAAGATCAGACTGAGGAGTTCTGACATATTTATTTCCCTTCATGTTATGGGATTCTACAGTATATATCTAGTTACATCACCTTTCAGTAAGTCCAAGAAGCTGAAACTCCACAAAAACATAAAATATCATATAAATGAATTGTGACTACTCAAGCTAATTTTATCTGTGAACTCATTGGATTGTGACTTGCTTTCCTCTGCAGTTCAGTGTTGCTGGGATCCTAAATATCAAGGAAGCTAAGAAAAGGCTGAAGTCACCCAGGCAGAGGGCAGAGGCATCTGTAATGCCCAGGCATTGTGCCTAGGGATGTCTGTTAGAAGCATTCAAACCATGCCTGAATGCAAATTGCCATTTAAGCCACATGAAGAAGGAATCAGTTGCAGTACAGTACTTATTTTAGGTCTGTGAGCTTGTGGATTTTTGGGCATCAGAAGGGGATCAACAGAAGCCACTTATGATCCTTTAGTGTTTGGAGACTTGCAATTTTTTTTGCCTGTGAGAAGCTATTTATGCCTCCTGAATAGTGCTCTAATTCTCAAGCACAGTTGCTTTTTGTCATCATCCTTCACTGTTCCGTGTGTGGAAGGGTCTGGAGACAGTACAGATTTCCTCCTAAAAGTGTAAAGAATGAAACTGGACATAGCAGTATTTCTTCAACTTTTTTGTCATCCAGACTGCTGCAATACCTGCAACTCAGCCACAAAAGAGCAGAAAATGAAGAAAATAATTATGCTGTACCCCAGGATGTGCTGACTCTTTATGTGCAGAGATACTCACTTGGTCTCTCTGAACAAAACTACAATCAGTCTTGCCCCAAACTTATATATTAATTATTTTCCATTAGCACCATAGATACAAATAATTTTAAGCTGTAGTAAAATGTTTTCAACATCTGAATAGCAATTTCATTTCTTATGCACAACTGTGTTACCACCATCTCTCTACTAATGAAGCCAGAGAAGCTTAGAAGGGTGGCACAGGTATGCAAGGTGTGAGAGACTGGAGAAAATTATTGGTGGCTCAAAACAACTAAAGCAGAGGGGTCAAGAAGGGAGGTAACTTCTGAGAAAGTGGGATGGTTACTGCTCCAGCCGCCAAGCCTTGGAACCTCTAGTCCAGCCCAGAATGGGTCAAGCCACCTGCACACCCAAAGCCCCATCTGGGTGGGAGAGCCCTAGGAGATCAAAACAGAGAAAAGCAGTCACACAAGCACACACAGGGTCACAGCTCAATGTTTTTAATTATAATAGTTGGGATTATAGTAGAATTCAAGTGGTGAATATTAAACCACCTCTATCCCTTTCTTTTTCTCTCTCTCCTTCTCTCTCTCCCCCTAACTTCTTCTTCTTGAAATATGGATATCTTAAAATTGTATGAGTTACAGTTTCATCAGTCAATGCTTTGTGAAATGCCTTATTTTAACTGATTGTTGCTTTAAACTTTTGTCAATTACATTTTTATACCTTAACACACTAAAATTTGCAAGTAAAGGTTTGTTGTTCAACCTTCTGAGAAAGGTTCTGCTTTGTGCCTCCTCAGGGAACTGGAGTACCTTAAGACCCTTTTGAAAAGTTCACCAAGACAGTTCAGAGCTTTGCCTGAAGCAGCCTGGATGGCAGCAGCTTTGGTGCAAATGCAAAACGAGCTGGATCGGTGTGAGCATCTCTGGAGAACTAGGCTGTCAGGACTATGAAGAACTATGCCAGTGCTACTGAACTCAGGTTTTGCAGGACTGTGCTAGAATGGCTATATTACTTCAGGACCTGAGCTGCTGCCTGCATCCAACACTGTAAAAACACTCCCTGTAGCACTCAGATATTTCAACAGTACATGGCATGAAATAGAGAAGCCGGTAGGTTCTCCTAGGAGCGTATCTGTTTCTGCGCAGCCTCTCAGTGAGTTGCTTCTTTGTTTCATGGAAGAAAATATGACTGCAACATGGTAACAAGGCACCAAATTTATTACAGGAAAGTCTCTTACACTGGTACCTTGCGAAATCACAACTCATCACAGTACAGAGGATTTTTGCTTTGAGTGATTAGGCCTGTCTATCATGCTGTTTTCTTTTATTTTCTTGCAGAAACATGTATTTAGAAAGAATGGTCTCTTATTTACCTGTGCGTGCACTTGCTCTGTGTGTCTGCAAATGGAAAAGATTACCCTTTCACAGATATTGAAATACCACAGTGATTGAACTCAACTTCACATACATCAGAAAACTTTTTAATTGTAATGGATCACATTAAAAATCAGAAGCAGAAAAAGCTAACTTCTGTTAACTGATCAAACAGTGTTCAGCATCATGTATACATAAGTCATTTAATGTCTTTGCAGTCTTTGTTTGTTAGCGTCAGAAAAAACACATAATCACGGGAGATGATTATGCCGGTGCTTTATTGAGAGCTCTCGGAGCCAGGGGTCTGAGACCCAAATCTTGGCTCTCTGAAACTCAGAACAAGCAAGGTTTTTATACTTTATTGTTACATAAGTATACATGTTAATTATTAAATCCCATTGTTCCATTGATTTTACCTGAACGTGAATTTGTAACAATCGATTCTCATGATTCTGGTATAGGATAATAATCATATTTGACTATCAAATAATTGACAATCATGTCATCTATCATATAATGATTAGGTACAGTTTCATCTGTCCTAAGTAGAGAACATCTAATCTTTAAGGCTTACGTAGAATCATACTTATCCCATGCCGCCCTTTGAGTGGTTACCTAGGCAAAGCTATACAACAGAATGAGCATAACATCCTAGCTGCAGTCACACAGGTGTTGGCCTCCTCCCAACCTGGCTACCCTAGAAATAATTTTAACCCTATACTATCATGGTCAGCAAGAAGTATCATGTCATGCAAAAAATTAGTCTATTCAGGAAACCCAGCTACTGATGCTTGTGAATTTCCATGCTTTATAGTACATTTTTTTAGAAGCATTTTAGTGCTGTGAAATCTATTTCACAATTAAACATGAGAAAACTGCTATTTTCCCTCAATCCCTGCAGAAGGAGAAGAGGGAAATCTGCACTTTATGTATTTAAAATCTTCAAAGCAACACTTTTTTCTTCATTGTTTTATGTTTCAGAATCATCTTTACAAAAGTTTGGGGATTATCATTTTTCAGTTTAAAATATTTTTTTTTTTCAAAAAAGTAGGAAAATTTTATTTTTCAGTTGATATAGGAAACAATTTTCCAACAAGAGAAAATATTTATTAGAATCTTATAATCATTTAAGTTGGAAAAGACCCTTAATATCATCTTGTCCAACCATAAACCCGAGATTGTCACACCCATCAAAAGTTTCTTGAGATCACAAGAACTGAGAGCCTAATTAAAATTGTAAAGCCCTTTCAGATAATTAGCTGAAAATACTCCAACCCAGAAAATGCTGTTCGTTAAAATGTAATCTCATATTTGAATAGGTTAAAACACTTAAACTAGAAAGCTTTGCTAGGTTTGTCCTTAAAGCTGAAATCAGAGCTTCTAGAGGAGCTTTTGCCCTCATGGGGTCACACAGCCACATAACTTCTTTCTATGAGACATAAAGTCCAAGCTACTAGGCAGATGTAAAGTAAAAATCTTTTTCCTCATCTTTTTCACACATAATTAATTAACCTACAATGGGCAGACCACCAAAGATAGACACAAATCTAGAAACTGGTGTGGATTCAGAAAAAGCTTTAGGAAAATATTTTCAATTTCTCCCTTGAGTTTGAAGACGTGAACTAAAATATATCTAAATTGCTTTACCTTTGTTAGAATCCATTTATGCATAAAATATAGAGATATTTTATGAGTTTCTTCTAGGGTATGTTAATATAATCACTTCTGAACGTGACATTAATCATGAAATAAAAGTTCTACCAAACATTTCAATGGAAAGATTTTCTTAAAGCATTTTTCTCCATTTGCTTTCTATTTCTTAAATGGGTCACTTGCCCTCAGTCAACCAGCATAAGTATAGAAATATAAATTACAGCATCTGTGAGCTACAGAAAACTGCATCACCAGGCATAATTAAAACCATATAGAGTTTAGAGATATAGAAGACAAATCAGATGTGTTTTTAAAAGAAAACCAGCTGCATTATTTTCTATATAATCTTCTTTGATGATATTTATCATTTCCCACAAAGGCATCAGTATAAGCAATTTATAAGGCTTTTTAGGTAAAAAGTTGAACCTCTCTGCATTGTAACATCACATAATCACATTGCCCAATACAAAAATTATTAATAAATATTGATAAGTATTGACATAATGGATAGTTCACATAATAAGAGACCAGGTCATCTATTTGCATAACATTCTTCAATTTTCACTTCAATAAAGGAAATGGTTATACTTGGTCTCTGGAAAAAATTTTGGAAAGAGCTGCTGTTGAAACTGGCAGATAAAAAGAAATACATTCACTCCCCTAATTAGATTCAGGAGGTGACAAAGACACTTGTGAGAGCTTCATCCACAAGTTTAACTTAAGAGAGAAGCAAAGGAAAAAAAGGATGGGCAATAAATGAGATAATAGCTTGAATACTGAGTGTAAGGATTACTGAGCCTAAAAAGATTCTGCATTTCAAAGGAAGTCAAAGTAATTGAAAAAAGCCTAAGTGTAAGTGTCTTGAGGACTATCAATTCTTCTACAGGGTACAGGGTAACAAAAAAGTTGTTTTCTGCAATATAAGGATTTAGATATTAAGAATGTTGGGTGATTAAAAAATAAAATTAAAAAAATTAGCAAGAAAACCAAAACCAAACAAAAACAAAACAAAACAAAGAAAAAAAACCTTCGAACAATCCCCACCAATAGAAAATAAAACCCAAAAAACCAAACAAACAAACAAAAAAATAGACCCCCTCAACAAACCCCAAAAAAACCCCACAACCAAAAGCCATTACGCTTTCCAAAGGCTGTAAGCCCTGCTAAAATTTGGAACACAAATATAACTGCAAACATAATTTCATTGCCAAGTAGATAGTTTCAGTGTAAATGCTAGTGGTTTTGTATAAGATAGAGAAAAGTACTGGCTGAAGAGTTGAAGCCCACTCTGGTATCCCATCTTCTCAGGTTGTTTTAACGACAGGATTCTAAGTCACAAGTATAATGTACCAAAGACCAGTCCTTGTAAAAGGATCAAAGCAACCCGAACTTGAAAAAGAAGTGCGGTGTTGATGCACAATGATTGAGAGAGTACAGGATCACCTTAACAGCAGGTGAGGCTGGATATCCACTGAAGAAGGTATGGTAGTATCATATGAAAAAAGGACAATCCAAACATGAAATAGAGGCTCAGCAGGAAACAAAAAAATTATTTCAGAGATTCTGGCAGTTCTTGATAAAATGTAGCAAAACAATGGCTTTGACAGGACAAAAAACTGAGATAATTCTTTCATTTGACCTTGTAATTGTGAGGACTTAAAGAATGGACTTACAGGTCTCAAAACACTGTCACTATAAGGTACTCTAATAAAATTTTCAAAGAATTTTTATAATACGAAGTTCAAGTATGCATATCTAGACCCATAAAAAATGATGGAAATTCATTGCTTGAAAGCCATGAATCCACAGGAAGTGTACAGATATGTATGCCCTACTGAATCATGTCAATAGTTCCCTGTCTCAGTTCAATAGTGTTGCGATTACTCAATGGAATTGCGAGAAAATGAAACCAGAGAAAGACAAATTTTCTACCTTCACTAAAAAGCATTATTGTAATCTTGACGAGTAGCAAGGTTGCCCTAATGAGAGAAATACTTGCAGATCCTCCAAAAATATTTGCTTGGATGTCTTTTTTTTCTTGCATTGGTAATTCTGAATATATTTGCTAGGTAAATGTTTTCTCCTCACTAGAAAACCACAATGTACATTCTCTTTAAATTACAAGTCACTGGTATAAAGTGTGAGAAACAGGCAGTAGTTTGAGCTGTTTCTCCCATACTGTAGAAGAGTGCTGAAATAATGTTCTACATGTGTCCTTATCTTTTTTCTTAGAGACGCATGTATCTATTTCCCTATTCACTCTGCATCAGACTAAAGAGTTAAACACATTATTAGCACTCATCCTAAACAAAGTTAAATTAATCTTCTAAACCAGAACAAAAACAAATTTAGCACAGGTCAGTATGGATAGCACATACAAGCAAATACATCCATCTTTTACTCCAGGTATCAGCACCACATTGTGACCTGACAACACAATTATTACTTCAACTTCTGTATCTGCTGTCCCAGTTAAACATATCTTTACTTTGTTTGATTGTGTTATTTGACCTTAACCTAAAATAAAATTTTAATGACTTTATAAAAGAAAAGATATGTGATCAAGATCATTGTGCATGTAATTTTGCCAACCATCCTAAAGAAAGAGTCATATATATATATGAATCACGATTTCAACCAAAGATTACTCCTTTTGAAAGACTGTTTAGAAGAACAATGGAGCATTCTTGAAAATAAGGAATCTGGCCTTAAAAGAAAGGGGAGAAAAAAAGTTTCATGTTCCCATGGAAGATATATATCTGTGTGATGCTTTCCTTCCCAGAGTACTTCTGGTGCCAAACTTTAGGAATGCAGTCATAGATCACCTCTCATCCGATGTTCAAAAAACAAGGTTAATATGCTGAGGTAGAACATTTTTTGTTATTTGCAACTGTCAGGAAATTGTAGTTTCTGCAAAATCATGTTTAAAGTGTTTCTTACTTCCAGATAATCCCCTAAAAAGAATCCACCAAATTTATGGAAAGGCAACAAACCATTCTGTTTGAGCCCAGATCATTATTTGGTGCAACAAAGATATTTTGTTCCCACTCAAAGAAAGTTTTATACAGCCTCATTGCAAGGTGCTTAAACTCAGCAAGGAGATCACATGGTGCCATGCTCTCGTTACGTTTTATGATTCTTTTTCATGGTTTACCAATAAAGAAAGAAAGTGTGATCTAGCGACAGTAACTTATATAACAGCAGCATGAAGAAAAGCTAGCTCAAGACTTTCAAAATCATTTGAATGCATAAAAAACTTTAATGCAATGGGTGAGAAGGAAAAACAGTTTTTCCTATGACAATAAAAAGAATAATGTATTACTCTCAAACTGAGACATCATCTTATATCGTCTTTATGCATAGAAATAATTCTCCAGTGCTGTCACCTACACATCAGTCAATAAAATACTTCTTTTTACTTTGCTCCACAGGACTGTTTACAACTAATGAGTTCTAAAGTAATCAAGATGTAATAATTAGCTGAATGCCTACTCTCTCATTTTAAGCACTGCACAATTATTTATTATGAATAGCAGTATATGGGCCTCTGTGAGAAAAGAAAAAAAAAAAAAAAAAAAAAGGAAAAGTACCATACATTAAAACCACAATATTATAAAAATAATGTATGCCCATAAAACCCCTGGGGTATACTGATACTCTGTTATGTTGCAGCTCTTGTGTTGTAAAATGAAAATACATGACAGGTACTGCATTAAAACTTCTGTAAACCAAGCTTTAAGTACTAAAAGGCTATGGGGGTTTTTTTTCTTGTTTTTCAGTATAACTCTTCCTTTAAAAATTCTATAGCCACGACTAGGACCAAGATCCTTAGGGCTTGACTTAAACTATGACTTCTTATTGTAAAAACTTAAGACATTCTAGAGCTTTTAATTCTGCATATATCTCCAGTATATGTGCCTTTGGAATACTCTAGGTGATTTAGAAAATGTATACAGTCTTATCTTTTAAAGGCATTATTGTCTCTTGTCTTCCAGGGACACTGGGGAGTAAAGAAATACAGAAGGCTTTTAATTCCTTGCTAGTTTGGTTATCTGCAAGACACAATATAGGACAGAAGATATGTAGAGCAATCTCTTTGGAGTTACTCTTGTTCTTTCCTTTGCACTGGAGGCGAAATAAAGAAATGACACCTAGAAATGAGTACACAGGGACAAATCATTTGCTACTAAAAGTAATGCTCTCCCTGGAGTAAATAGACACTAATTAAATGTACTGTGACTTCCATTGCTGTGATTTTCAATGATTTTTTTTTCCAAGGCAGTACAGCAGTATGCTACCCCTGGCTAATGAGGTATTCTGAAATATCACTCTCACTGTGTCTAAATGTACATGTCTCAACAACCAAAGGAAATTTCCTGAGTTTGGGTGGGGTAACCTGAAGGGAAGAAAACAACCAAACAAGTACATAAATGTTTTTATAAACATTAGAAGGTAGAATTTTCACTCAACTCACCTAAACTCCATAGAAGAACACAGATCCTATAGTAAAAAACTAATTTATTTACTGTGTTTTCTCTTTCTTGAATACCACAGCAGTGGTATAAGCCTTACCAAATGTGGTCCTCATCTCTGCATGAGCAAATTCTCACTTTTTTCCTTAAATTAGGAAATATTATGATGATATATTATTTTAATTTTAAGTAGCTTCAAACATTTCTTTTTCCCCTAATAAGATGCTGCAATGAATTTTATGTTAAATACTTATTCATTTACAAGGCAGATTTAACCACCCTGAACATATATATCTCTCTTAAGTATCATTGTAAATAGCTGAGATTTGATCTGTTATATTGGTCAAAGGAACACTGATTTTTCTTTAACTTTAGGGTTTTGTTGGACATTGTTGAACTTTGCTATGCTCCCATCTAAGCAGTTTAGGCAAAATGTGAATACCTGTGAGAATACTGCTTTCAGCTGCATGGATTTGGCCTGAAGACATTAATTTCCTCCTTGTCCTCCCTCAAGAAACATAATGACCAAAAAATATATTGGACATGAAGTGAACTGTAATTTTTCAAAATGCTGGAATGGGAGTCAACAGCTAAAGAGAGCCTTAGAGTTTCTAGTTACCAGATGTAATCAAATCCAGTTCATTCTACTTTATGTTTTGTGTGGACTTACCCCTGAATGACTAACCAATCTGAATTACCAAGAGATTTCTGACTTGTATTCTTGGCACAGGAAAAAATCCTTATCACACTGAAGAGAACAGGGGCAGTTTCAAAGGACTGTGATTTCATTTCACAATATCTCTTGGCACTAAACCCACAGCAAAATCATTGTTGAAGATGCACAAAAATCATCAGTCTCCATCCTTAATCACTAGTAAAAAGACAAAGGATAAATTCAGGAAGTATTGTAGAATTACTTGTTAGCAATGTGAATAAAAATATAGCAATGCCATTCTTTTAAAGAATCTTGCTGAAATTTTCAATGCAGATCAATACCATAATGCATCATAATGGCTTTACAGAAAATTGTTATGGCACTACTGAAACTTCACTCCTGTTCATCACTTACAGACTGCCCATACTAATGTCTGTCTGGATTATCTGTCATCTTCTGTGCTAGTGCCAGATACCATTTCCTGGAGAGTTGCATGGCCATTTTTCTTTGTTATGCCAGCTACTACCAGGCTAGACTGCAAAATGGCACACTTCATCTTGCAAGTGGCACACACTACTGTGTGTGTTAGAGTGGTGCCCAGGTGTCCTAATGGGATCAGAGGTGAATTTTGTTCAGCATCATAGAATCACAATGATTCTGTGATAAGCCATAAGCAGCTTACTAACTTTATAAACAAGAAGGAAATAGGAGAAAATGAGGGTCCATTTTCTCCATTAGGAAATAGATGTACAGCGAGATGGAGAGACTCCACCATGGCCACACAGCATCTAAGCAGCATTGAAAAGGCTGTAAATCAATCTATTTGCATTGGTTGCTACTAGACCTGTATTTCTCATTCACTGCTTCATGAACCGCTCCTAACCTATGACATTGGCAGGAAATCTACAAAATCAAGCTAAAAGAGTACTCATGTGACTGCTCATGCATTCGTAATTAGAATATCATGGGCAGAATAGACATGAAAAAAAAAAAAAGGAACATTCAAATTTAGATTAATTTTGTCATTGATAAAACACATCTCTTCCCAGGGGCTGGGTAGTCTAGTCCTCCTCCTAAACAGTTTTGCATGAGCTGCTGTGCAACATCCGTGCCAAGATAACTAAAAAGAAAAAAAAAAAACGGAGTGAGCCCTCCTCACATCTGCCTAATAACATCCCTTTTATTAACATTTTTTTGTCTCACTATAACCCACAAAAATATAGAAATTTTATTGGAGGTGCAAGAAAACCCATGCTCTATGGCAAAGCAATGCACCTGGCCCTTGGACTTTTTTACTAAAATGCTGATGTGTGCCTGAGACTGGAGAAAGTGCAAGAAATATTACCCCAGATTCTTTTGGAAATGTTTAAATGAAATGTAAATAACCTGTGGTTTACATTGTAGAAAATCAAATGGCATGTTCTAACGATTGTGAGTAATTCTAAATTATCTTGCTTTGCTTTACACCATTTGAGACAAATCTGCCCATGGTAGGCTCCCAACTAGAACACCTGTGAAAACTGCAGGTGTTGCTGCTGTCTTAGGTCAAAACTGATGCTCCTTAGAGGACCTTTCACTGTGACACTGAGATGATCTGTACCTGTGTACAGATGTGTAAGGCACAAACAAAGGAGCATCAGCCCTGTTTCCTCTGGGGCTGGAGTCACATCTTGGGTGCTCTCCCTGCTTTCTGCTGGTTGCAGTCTTCAGCTAACGGTCCATGCTGTGCTCCCATCCAGACCTGGACCAAAAAACCCAATCCAGACATGAGCACATGGCAAATATTCAGCTACACTCCTATCATTGATTTTACAGGTTCTGTTCTTTCAGATAGCTGATCATGGCTTTCCTGTAGTGAAGTAAAACATTAGTCACACAATATCTGTGTGGACCTTGGGAAAAGTCTGGGCTCTGCTTGGGGGTAGTTGAGATCTGGCCGCAAAGTTACAGATAGATCACACTAAGATAAATTAAATAAACTGTCATGTAGGAATCTTACTATATAGTTTGCTACTTATTGTATTATGTTATATATGATATGATATGATATGATATGATATGATATGATAATACATGATACATTATGTTATTATTTAGGAGTTACTGGTTTTAGAATAGACTTCTTTAATTGTCTCTCACATGATGCCTTGTATTTTTTTCTTCTACCTGAGCAGCCCTGAGGGAAAGAACTTGGGAGTGTTGGTGAAATGAAAACTCAGTATGACCCAGCAATATGTGCTTACAGCCCTGAAAGTCAGCAATAATCCTGGGCTGCATGAAAAGCAGTGTGACAAGCAGGTTGAGGAAAGTGATTCTGCCCCTCTGGTCTGCTGTCATGATACTCATCTGGAGTACTGAGTCCAGGTCCGAGGAATGTAACATAAGTACATAGATCTGATGGAGGAAGCAGGGAGAGGCCAGAAAGACAACCAGAGGGCTCGAGCACCTATCCTAGAAATACAGCCAGAGACCTGAGGCTGTTCAGCCTGGAGAAGAGAAGGCTCTGGAGAGACCCTACCCTATAGAATCCTTACAGTACCTGAAGGGGCTACAAGAGCTGGAGAGCAACTTTTTCCAACAGCATGTAGCGATAGGACAAGAGGTAATAATATCATACTGAGAGAGGGTGTGTTAAGAATGGATATTATGAAGAAATTCTTTACTCTGAGGGTGGGGAGACATGGAACTGGATGGGGTATTGAGCAATCTGATCCCGTGGAAGACATCCCTGCCCATGGCAGGGGAGTTGGAACTGCATGATATTTAAGCTCCTTTCTATGACTGTATAACAAAATCAATTCTATCTATAACCACCTGTGTGTTGTGGGTACATTGTCATGATGCAGAAATTCAGCTTTAAAAGGAGAACACAGCCCTGTAGCAAGTGTTTTGTAATGTCTGTGATGCACTACAGCACTTCAGACAAGCACATTTCAATGTCTTACCAAACAGAAGTTAAACACTGCTGAATATATTTTCTGAATATTTCTTTTCACTAAGATTGTTGCCTTTCTCCTGTATTTTTAATTTCTTTGGATAAAGAATGCAGACTGCTATTTCTGTGCCAGACTTTTCTTTTGTGAACCAGACATGTGAAATGGTCCTTCAGCTCACTTAAATATATTTTTTAAAAATATATAGGAATACTGTTTGTAAGCATTTTCTTCTCACAAAGCAAAATCCCTAAATGAGAAATCTATTCTCACAGGACTTTCAAATTGTACTGTTGGTGACTAGCCCTAGATATTTTGCACTGGCTGTACGTTTGCCTTTTAAGTCACTTCCAAGATATCAAATTTGACTCCTGACACATGTTGGACAATTGAGGTTCAAATCTTAACAGCTGCAGAAGGACCGTGGAAATAACTGTATTGAACGTGAGCAAAACATGACATCTCTCAAGAGAGTAGTGCATTTCTGGTGGGATGAAGCAGATCACATAGTCAAAATCTTCTTCAATGCAGTAGAGAATAGCTTATTTTAGCTTCTTTTAGTTTGTTTGTCTATCTATAGGAGACTAGGAGTGGCACAAATATCTGATTCATCTGATTCATGAATCCATCTTTTCAAATTATATTTCATAGTCATAGACTGCAACCAGCAGACAAACCAGCCAGTTGAAAGTTTGCTTAACTATCTGAATCCCATGTTTCAGTCATTTCTGTGAGAAGACAAATAAACAAACTAACAAAAACCCAACCAAACAACAACAACATAACAAAGACAAGCCCAGACTACAAAAACAGCAAACAACCTTATTTTAGTGGCACCACTATGTATTTGCAACTGCTTTTCTACACTTGACCAATGACACATCCAGTAATTATTTTCTGTTGCAAAAATTAAATAGCATGTTTACATTTTTTCTATACTCTAGTATTGAAAACTAGAGTATGAAAAAAGGCAGAAATGAAGATGGGGATTACCCTTAGGATGCAGTACAAACAAGAAACCAAAACATGATTGAATCAAGATAAAAGCAAATTTTGACTGTTTTGGATGGGTCATTGTTTGTTATATTTTAATTTATATGCAGATAAGCTGTAATTTCAACATTAAAATGGGTAAAGTAGGTTTTGAGCTATTATAAAATATTTAGGGAACATCTACCTCACTAACCAGCAAGAAGAGACTGGGGAAGAAAATCTCAGCAAACATAACTAACAATTTTATCAAGAATTTAGAGTGCAGCCACTTAGAGAATAAACTGAAGTCCCATTTCAAACTTTCTACTTCTCATCTTTACCTAGTAAAGCTTTGCTGCATTCTACAGTGTTATAAGCACTTCTGAAAGTTATTTGTGATTGTTCACAATAGCCTTCTTTAATAGGATTTTTTCTTCCCTTACACTGTAGGGAAAATTTCCTAGTATGATCTAAATAAAAATTTTTCAAACTAAACACTTTGAAAACTTTTACACATGAAATTTTTGACACCTACTCAATGCATATTAATGAAAAATAAAAATCTATATATTGCAACTCTTTGCAGGCATTTTAACCTTTTGTAACAGCAGACAATAATAGCTGGATGCATCTTAAATAACTTGCTAGAAATACTACTCTTAAATCTGTGTTGATTTGAAAGACAGGTGTCTGCCAAGGAAGGCAGAAACCTCCCTTGGAAAGGGGAATATGACCCCCTTCCCTCCAAATCATTATAACTTTGCAATTAGGAGGCTTTCAGGAAAACATATGGAAAAAGGAATACCAGTTCTTTACTATGTGTAGTATGCATATGGATAACAAGGCAAACAAACAACAACAATGGCAGCAGCAAAAAACAAAACCAGGAAACCCAGTAACAGCCTTCTCTTGGCTGCAGGCACTTTCCCCTTTGGTGTAGTTACGGTCACAGCCGGCAGAGGCGCTGGTGGCTCCCGGTGGGCAGGGCAGGTGCAATGATTCCCCCACGGTTGCAGGGGGCGCTGTGGTGTGTGTTCAGTCGTTTCTCTGGATGGGGACAACAGCAGCAAGGGATGGACAAGGGGCTTCCTTTACAAACTCCTCCTGGTGCCCCTCCAGATAGCGAAATGAGCTGTAGCAGGGACCTCGGAAGCAGCAAGCTGGAACAGCAGAGGGGAGCAAAAATCCCAGAGGGCTAGACTTGATGTATCAGAAACTCCATAGCTGTAGCTGGAGCCATGGGGCATTCTGGCAGGCAGGGAGTGCAGGGCTACATTATAGCAAGAAACTCTGAGCAGTGACAAAGAAATGGCAGGGGCTGGGCAGTGACACCCCAGCTCTCAAACATGGCCCGCTGGGAGAGGCTTCCCTCTTTGGAAGGGGAAAGGGGCTCAGGGATCCCAGGGTTTCCCCTGAGGCACCCAAGCAGATGGTGAAGAGTCCCCTGTTTGCTGAGATAGGGTGTTAATAAAGTCCCATTGCACCAGCCACTCTCATGAGCAGAGCTCCACTCACGGTAGAAGAAAAGACATGGAACCATCCAGTGGTGACAAATTCCCCCACAGCAACTACAGCCCCTCTCCCCTCTGAATTCCAAGAGAAAAAGAGACCTATGAGCTGCACCCAATTCCTTTCCCCAGCCCAAATCTCACAATATCTCTGCCCTCCCCAGGAGAATATCCCTTAGTTTGATGGTAAATCCAGCTGCATTTCTCCCCCTTCTCTACGGTTACTTCTTTTCTCTCTCTCAAGTACCAGTCATTATAGTTTCTTCTCAACAAAATGGGAGAATGTTCCCTAAGAGAAAGAAACAAAAGGAAAAATCCTAAACACCAACACTCACATTTTAGAACATCTTCAGTTTTTTTGCTTGAGTGAGGATAATAGGTATTGCTAAATTCACTATAGATACCTTTCAGCAACTGACAGGGACATTCCAAGTTCTGATCAGAAGCCAATTTTATGGAGAACAAAAGGGTTTATATAGGGTTTTTCTTGTATGGCACTTATATAGGGTTCCATTTTTGGTAACAATTTCTTGTTAGTTATACATTCTTTATGACATCAGTTACTTGGTAATCATTACAAAGTTTCACATGTTTCTTGGTCACTTCTACCCCAGTGAACATTTGTCTGCATCTGTGTCCCACGGTTTCTGCTCAATCAGGCCGAAAATATCAGCCTCCTTTATCAGTTCCATTATACTCTCTGTTTCAATTTCATATCTTCCCCTTCCTTTTCAACCAACAAAACACACTGTAAAATTTCACACTGTAAAATACAAGGAATAACCATAACAATACATAATGTAATTCCTGATATATATAAGCCTATTTTAACTAAATTTCTTGTCCATCCACTAAGTCCCCAATTCCCCAGAAGTCAACCTGGCCAATCAAATCCATCATCTCCTTGCAGTTTGTTTACATCCTCTTTAAGGGCTTGAATGCTTGAATAGATGGACTGGAAGTGGTCAGACAGGTTCATGCAACACATTCCATCGAATTCGTCACACGCATGTCCTTGTGCTAAAAGCAAGAAATCTATCCCTGCCCTATTTTTCCAAGTAGCATGTCTGATAAAATCAACATCAGTTAAAAGCCCTGTTAATGCTAAGGATGTAGAATTAGTTTGTTTAGCTAGCTAATAACCTAATCTGTTAATTAATACTAAAGCTTTTCCTGCTGCTACACCAGGGGTAAAAATGACACTGCCCATTCGCTGCCCTCTAGACCAAAAATCAAATCGGTCATCACAATCTTTCTCAAAAGCATGTAAGGTTCACTTAATTCTAGAAGGATGTTGATGTTGAAACATCATGGATGTGTTTGCAGTTAAAAGGGGTAATTGTCGAAGGCTGCATGGTCCTCCTTTAATATGTGATGGGATGGCAGGCCAAGCCCTATCCCCATAAATTAAAAACACCCCAGGAGGTAAAAGTAACGGAGCATTGGTTGAATGAGAAATAATCCTGGATGTATAATTACACCAAGTGCTCGCATTTTTCTACATAGGGTGAAGAGGGGAAACATCCCAAGCCCTAGACTGATTTTTCCCAGACTAATTAAACCTTACACAAAGATCCATTTTCACTGAGCCCAGGAGTTCTAACTCTTGAGGCTCAAGTGATACCAGGGAGAGATAAAGGGTTCATTGGTCCCAGAGGTCAGCATGATTGCTCTGTTGCGACAATGTATTTGCTTGACTCAGGCAAGGCCAATTGTCAAAGGGCAGAGCAACAGGACACTTTGAAAAAGGATTATCAGGGGATGTGGTGGCCAAACAAAACACATCTTGTCTTTTAACATTTGCTAAGGTTACCCAAACATTTGTTTTTGGTTGGTTAACAGGCCATGTCTGAGCACTGGAAACATTTCCCAGTAAATACCATCATGTTCAGGAAATCATCATTTATCCTATTATTCTCAGTAGCAGTAAGCCACTGCTCATGGGTAATTTCCAATTGGTCAGGTAGACCAAACTTATACCCAGACACTAATCATTGAATTCATCCATTATTTCTGCTGCATCTCATTGGGTCACATTGACAGCAAGCACCTCTCCTTTTATGAGATGCACAGTACCACAGTATCCCACATTCAACACATTTGCATTCAGCCCAGGCTTGATTGAACAAACAAACAAATTTAGTTTGTTGCATGCCCCACAAACTAAATAAGGGAAAGAGAGGAGCAGTCATGCATTAAGTTCTCACCCAAAGGGAGTAACTATTTTGCTAGGGTCTCAAGTGTTCCCAGTCTAAAGCAAGAATAGACTCATGAAATGGAATTGTGCACTGTATGAACCTCCACACAATGTATGGAGTTCTGGTTCTCCTAGACAGGACGACCTAACCCTGTAAACACTGATACCTCTGGGTAATCCAAACTATTTTCCCAAGGGCATAAGTCTCTCAGAGGTCAAAAAGGTGCTGATGTGGTGTCAAGGTCCTGCTCACAAGGGCTCTCTTCTGATGTTAGTGTTAAAGGTGAATCTTCAGGTGATACAGTCAAAGGTTCTTGAAACAGCTTCACATTCTTTGCTGGAATCCACTTCGGACCATTCTCTGTGGAGACACAAGCAAAACCTCTACCCCAAGTGACCAAAGGATTAGGCCCTAATATTTTACTGAATTCTGGATCCTTCACTAAAACAAGGTTTTTTTCTTTTGTTGCAATTGTGAATTACAACTAAAATGTCAAACAATCAGTGGGTTAGGGTCCATCAAAGAACGTTGAAAACATAAAGGGCTTTCTGCAGTCTCTCAGCAAGGGTGCCATTCCCGGCGGCTCTTCCCTTCCTGTTGAACTTAAGAACTCCTGTTGAACTTGAGAGAGTCATTGATCCACTCAAACTGGTTTTTCTGCTTTCCAGGTTAGTTTTAAAGTGTCACGAGCTTCAATGACCCCCACCAAAAATCTGATTGAATTCTAAAGCCCCACTGGGAGAGAACATCCCTACCCCATAGTACCATTGGCACTGGTAATACAAACGGCTTGACTGAGGTGAGGTGTCCCTCAGGGCCTTTGATCTGTATCAGGTGCTGGCTTTGGTAGCTGTGTCTGCTCCCTCCAATGCCTGACAGTGCCTGAAGCATTTCAACAACCGGTCATTGTGAGGGCCATTTAGCTTGAGAGATAACTGTGAAACTGGCCCCTGTGTCTATGAGACCAACAAGTGTTATCTCTTGTCCTTTTAATGTCAGGGTTACACTGACATGTGGGGTGTTGTTCTAATACAGGTTGTACCCAGCACATTTGGGGTGTCCCAGTTGACCCAAATCCCTCTTGTTGTGTTACGTCTGTGAAGGGTATACTCACAGTTTGGGGAAGTAAAATCAATTGAGCTATTCAGGTCCCTTGGGGAACAATGCAATATGGACGAGGTGTCCAGGCCATTATCATAATCTCATTGTTAGAGCCAGAGTCAATTATCCCAGTTCCATCAAAGAACTAGATGACTGACCTAAAAGTATTGCATGCATACGTTGCCATGGTGGTCCGAAAACTCCTGTGGGAAGAAAATGGACAGATGAATCAAGTAACATTACTGTGATGGAGGTTGCCAGGTTCAGGCCTGCACTCCCTGATGTGGTGAGTTGTAAATCGTCAACAGTCCAGCGAAAGTTGCTTGTGGTCCAGCAAAGGCTGTTTGTGGTTCAGCGAAGGCTGTTTGTGGTGGCTGGGCTGAGGCTTGCAGTGGGTCCTCTCTGAGGCATCATCTGGGGCATTTGTGTCTGTGCAGTGCTGCCCTGCGCTCTGGCTCTGGTTTCCTGATATCAGTCACCCTTCAAAATCATACTTGGACCAACTGATTAGCATAATGCCTCCTTTTATGGCACCAAGGACAAATACCAGGAGCTTTGAATCTGGTCTCCCCCTTTTCAAAACAGTGCTTTTTCAAATGCCAAGATTTCCCACACCTGAAGCACATTCTGGAGTCCCCTGGTGTAATCTTCAAAGCTGCAAAAGCATTAGCTATACCAGCCCCTACTGCTTCACAAGTAACTGCTGCCATAGGCTGAAGTGTTCCAAGGCAATTATCCTCTATCATTTCTAGCAAGGTGGGTTCCTCCCTAGGCAAGGACTTCAGCAGTTTTTTACAGTTCTCATTAGCATTTTCAACAGCTAATTTTAAAAGCACCTCCTCTCTGGCAATGTAATTTTCAATTTGTCTTTTAAGAGCTTGTTTTAAGTGGCCAATACATTGCATGTAAGATTCAGCCAGCCCCTGCTTTACGTTAGTAAATACTTTTGGGGGGGTTTCAGCATTGGGAACCTTTAAAAATGTGATACGCACAGCTTCAGTAATACCTTCAAGGGCTTTTCAAGGAATGCGGGCTTGTCCCACAGGGTCTGAGTGTGCCCCTTCTCCGGCCAGGTAGTCAATCATGAGGGCTGCTAGATTCTGGTTTGCATGCCCTACAAATCTTACAAGCAAAGTTTCTAACCCTTTTTTCCACCAAGCATCAAAAACAGCTTAATGAGTTGGGGTTAATAATAAGTTTGCCAGTGCCTTTAGATCATGAGGGGTCATAAGATGAGTTGACAATGTAGACCATAAAAGATTAGCAAAAAAGGGGGATCCCAGCCCATGTTCTGTAGCCATGCAGTGTAGTTCCTTAATTTCTGAATAAGCAAGGCGTTCCCACTGTGGGTTGTTTCCCCTGGTGCCGTACAGCCTGACTTGTGCGACTATTTTCACTGTGATATCAAAGACCCCCTCCTTTAGAGCCTTTTTCTTTAACCGCATCCAGTTATCATGAGGGTCAGGAGGGAATAGATCAGTCTCATAATCTGAATCTATTGGTCCTGGATCAAAGGGGTCTCCCTCCTCCTCATCGCTAGAGCCGACATTGGCAATATAGGCTGCTGAAGCCCTCGAAACAGGATGCCTTCCCCTCCCTTCTTTGGGGAGGGATGATTAATGATGATTGATGGGGATGATTGAGGGATGATTGATGGCTGCAGCCACCCTTCAGTATCAGAGGCACCAGTTTCAAGCAGGCAGGGAGAGTCAGAGTGGGCTAGGGGGCCAGTGCTACCCTCACAGGATACAGCTTGAGACTGCTTTTGCTTTTTCAGTGTCTCAGAGATCACCCTCCAAGATGGGAGGATAGCATTGCCAACTCATGTCCCATAGAAGCTAAATCATAGGGCTTCACCCCCACATCATCCTAAACAGCAGTTGTAAAAATAGAAGAGGCAGTTATGCCAGGACACTTAACAGCTACCCACTTCTAAATAAGTGTCAAGTCCAGCTTGGGCAAGGATTTGTCGTGTTTCGCAAGCAAAGCAAACATTAGCTTAGAAACACCTCTCTCTTCATTTTAGACATGCTTTGTCCCATGTTCCCCCTGGCTCACCTTCTCTGTGGAGGGATTGCTTCGGGCCCGCACCTGGTTGTCTCAACAGCACTTCCAGTTCCAGGAGGCTAGCCAACTGCATCCTGATAGGCTGTTCCTTGCTCATCATATGGTAGTACCAATTATTGGTGATTGAGGGATGGGGACATTCTGATCAGAAGCCAAATTTATTGAGCAAACAAGGTGTTCATATAGGGTTTTCCTTGTAAGGCACTTATATATGTTCCATTTTTGGTAACAATTTCACATTGGTTACGCATTCTTTATGACATCAGTTACTTGGTAATTGTTACAAAGTTTCACAACATGTTTCTTGGTCACTTTTACCTCAAGGAGCCTTTAACTCTGTCTGTCTCATGGTTTCTTCTCTATCAGGCCTGATACCAGGCTCCTTTATCAGTTCCATTATACTCTCTGTTTCAACCCCCATAGATACCTAACAAACATTATACAGAGAAACAGAGTCTATGATTGGATTAAAAATAGAGTGGAAAAATATAAACTGAGTGGAAAATATAAACTTATGTTCAAAGTCAATTTGTTTCTGTCAAGAGTTCAATGCAAAGAAACAATCTGGCTAAGTCTGCTTCATTTCAATGACCTAAAATCTCAGCTCTTCCTAAATATAAGACTGACCAAGATTAAAAGCAGATTAAAAGCAGATATCATTTATCATTTAGATATGGGAAAAGTGTGACCTTTTAAAAAGTGTAACTCTAGCCAATACTAAAAAGCTGTGGTATTATGATTGAGCCTCTTTTTAAGAGACTTAATTTGGACTTGGCTGGACTTGGCTAAGACTGACTGTTCAATACTACCAAATCAAGGACCTTTACCTGAATTGGCCAGGAAGTTTTAGACCAAACAATTTCTCTTTAAAAAATGACCTTACTAAAATGCACATTTTTATAGAAAATTATGAGGGATATTTTATTTTATTGAGTTCATATTTATTGGAAGAAAAGTTTCACCTGAAAATCAACATGTAAATCAAATTCTTATGGACAACCACTTTTCATTTTGAAGCTATGTTTAATAAAAAATATTAAATAAAGACAATATTGAGATTAAAAAATATAGGTTTGTGATTATCAAAGTAAAATAATTTTCTCTGGTCGCCACCAGAAACTCTGCCTCCATAATTTTTACCATTTTTTACTATTCAGCCTATTTTTATGAGGGCATATGGTGTATTCTTTACTAAATGTTCAGGAGATAAAACTTTGTTTTCCTATTTTGTCTATTATTGAAACTTATCCTCTCTCCCTTGTTAATTGATAAATAACCAGACAGTAAACCAATACTCATTTGAAGTTTGGTTGTGTACCAAACACATAGGACCAACAACTGCTGCAATTCATTTTTACACTGTTTAAACGGCAGGTAAATTAAATATTATTTCGATCTATACTTCATGTTTTCTATTATTTCTAGTTGGAGATCTTTATGTGCACTTCATGTCTATTATTTTCTCTCTGGATCCTCATAATTTAATTTTTCCTGCTTTCAATTTATTAACTGCTGATCAGGACAACATGCATTTGCAGGGCCATGACTTTTCTTTTATTTTCTTTCTTTTATTTCAACCTCACGGCTATATCTATAGCCCTCATTAGAATGGGGGAGGGACACTATTCTGCATCTGGAGCCATAAAGTTCCATAAGGCATGGCACAGCTCACATCCATAAAACTGGAGTCTCTTTTCTTCGTACCAAAGGCAGACTGTCAGAACTGGCTGTTGGGATGGTCATTAACATATGCATTCTACGACCAGGAATAGAATAGAATAGAATAGAATAGAATAGAATAGAATAGAATAGAATAGAATAGAATAGAATAGAATAGAATAATTTCACTTTCTAGAGACCTACAGCAATTACCCACCCCAACTGCCTGACCACCTCAGGGCTGACCTAAAGTAAAAACATGTTATCAAAGACATTGTATAAATGCCTCTGACTGACAGGCATGAGGCATCAACTACCTCTCCAGGAAACCTGCTTCAGTATTTGACAACCTTCTCAGTAAAGAAATGCTTCCTGATATCCAGTCTGAACCTTCCTTGAAGCATCTTTGAACCATTATCATGTCCCATCACTGGATCTCAGGGCAAAGAGCTCAGCACTTCCCTTCTTCACTTCGCTCCTCAGGAAGCTATAGAGGGCAACGAGGTCACATCTCAGCCTCTTTGTCTCCAAACCAGACTAGCCCAGAGTCTTCTCATGTTCCTCGTTGGATGCAATTCCTTCCAACTCTTCCACCAGCTTTGTTACCCTTCTCTGGATGTATTTAAGGAATTCCACACCCCTCTTAAATTGAAAGGCCCAGAACTGCTTATGTACTTGAGGTAAAGCCACACTAAAGATGAATACAGGAGGATAGTCACCTCCTCTGACAGCTGATGATGCAGTGTTTGAAGCCCCCAGGATGGGGTTTGTCCTCTGGTCTGCCTGGGCACATATGGCTGGCTCAGACTGAGCCTGCTGCAAACGAGCACTTCCAAATCCCTTTCTACAGGGCTGCTCTCCAATCTCTCCTCCCACAGTTTGTAATTGCACCTGACAGTACTCTAGGATGTACTCAATGATGATATGCATCTACTTCCCAGATGCAGAATTTGGCTTTTTGTCTTGTTAAATTTCATCCTATTAATGTTTGTTCAATGCTCATATCTATCTAGACCCCTCTGCAAGTTATCTGTCTCCCAGGAGACCCAAGAGCACCTCACAAATTGGTATCAACAGCAAACCTGCTAATGGTGAATTCAACTCGGGCATTGAGGTAATTGATAAATACATTGAATAGAACTGGACCTAGAATTTGAGTCTGCCTATTGTCACCCATCAAATGAGTCAAGGGGAGCGCTATTAATTTTGTAGAAGGGATAGTCGTGAATTAGCTCTCAGGTCCAAGACCTCAGGCCCAAATTCCAAGATTATTTCTAAGGAGATACATGGAGTTATTCAGCTAAGCAAAACTACCATCAAGGGACTTTTCTTTGTTATACAAGCATTCCAGAAAAAGTGGATAGGCAGGACTAAGTCCCCAAAACCTTGTAAACCACCAGCAATTTGGCATGTCAGTTAGTAGAATGAACATGTTTCTTTTGTGGAGTACCTTCCTGAGCTGTTTCCTAGATCCTCTCACTCTCTGACCCTGAGAGTGACCCCTGAACAGGGAAAGCAATAGTGACCATAACTCCAGTGCAGCACTTGATCATTCCCAGGGATAAATGAGCAGATGGCTGCACCCTGCACTTTTAATATATGAAAATACTGCATACAGTATATATATATATGTTTGATAAATTTTTAAATTAAAAATCTTGTAATTTAAAGCATAAATAAGCAGAAATAAATGGGCAGTTGTAACCAAAGCCAAAGACAAGATCCACTTTTCAACCATCACTACCATCACTGTGCAAAGTTCCAGTGCTCAAACACAGTTACTCAAACAATAAACCCAAGAGTCTTCTGTTCTGATGCAAATCACCCTACCCATAGAAGACCTTCACTTTTACTGCGTAAATTACACCTAAGATGCTCACAATGGCTTAAAAATGTTTTAAAATGGGTTATTGATATTGATTTTAGCAGCAACTATTCACTTGAATGTGCAAGAGGCAAGCAGCAGCAGGATGAAGTTCCTTTTTCCTAAATGACTCTTCTGATTTGTGGAACCTTCATCTAATAGGGCAGGCAATACAATAATTTTATTCTATTTCCTTTGTGAAAGAAAATGCTTTCTAGAAGCGTTCATATTGAAAAGGGGGTGACTTTTAACATTCTGGAAGTACATGACCATTACATAGGAGAAGACTCCTATCTGTATTTTAGTCTTGAACTTCCTACAGTCCTTGTCAGCATTGTACACATGACAAATGCTTGATGATACACTGGGAACAGCACACAGCACAGTACTGGTTGAACCTTTGCCAGAAGATGTAAGCTTGCAATTTCTACAGCTGGAGAGATACAGACAGTGAATGGGATACTACAGCCCCTGCATAAATGCTCATTCCTTTTCCATGAAGGAACTTACGCAAAGATAAACTAGTCTGATCTGACCGTGGATACTTAGGGGAATGTCTGAAAAATGCATTTTGTCAGTGTTATGCATGAGAGAGGAGCTTGAACAAGTTCTGTCTTTAAATCAGATTTCTGGCAGTAGCTCTGTTTGAGGTCGTCTGAGCCCCAGATTGCTCTCGCTCACAAGTTCTTAATAATGGCTGATTAGGTCTATTTCAAAATGAATTATTTATTGAATGGGCACAAAATTAACAGAAATAACACTTTAAACAGGCTACTTAATACACAGGAATAAAACAGAAAGAACTACTAGTAGATAAAATACAGTTCACAATAAAAGTACCTATATTACAGCTAGTAAAGAAATAGTATAGATAAGGATGCAATGTAACTTACCACAGAATTGATGATGGAGTACGCATAGAATTCTTTCACTCAATTCCCAGGGAAAATATCCATGGAATTTGTGTCCCAACTCCATGGGAGAAGCCCTAGAAGTTTCCAGGGTGTGTGGGAGAGGCCTCTGCCTCTGTGAAAGTTTGTGCAGCTCTTATAGTTTGTAAAGTAGTGTTTCTCTGTCAGGAATTCCAGTTTATCTCCCATCTGTTCTCATGCCCAGTTGCTTATTGGGAATTCTACCCCTGGCATCAGAGAGAGAAATTAAATAACTAGCTAGGGACAACTTACTAGTCAAACGATCTGGCCTGGGTTACCTCAATTCATGGTGGAGGGAAGAATGTCCAGGGCTATAGCACCAGCTGATGGACAGAGCAGATAAGGTCTTCTGTGGTAGGGAGGATGTCCTGTCACATACAGAATAGCTAAAATTTTTTGAGAATATTTATGCCTATATTTATTTTATTCACCAACATTTCTCACTGGAATAAGATTTACAAAATTTGGAGGACGTTTGCAGAATTACCCTTGACATTTTGTTCAGTCTTTTCACCAGCTGTGGGTACCAGGAAATGTTTGTTGAAGAAATCCTGTGAATGTTCCAGCACATGTTGCACAAGAAGGCACCCCATATCCCTGAGACTACAAATCTGAAATCTGCAGGCTAGAAACATACATGGGGATTTATCATTAATCATTCCAATTTGGAGCTCCTCCTATGACATATACATACACATGGAGGTTATTTGCTGTGGAAGAATAACCACTGTGACAGTCAAATTCAACTTTTGTGTGATATAAGTGTAATAAATCAAGGTGTAATTATCTTGCTTAAAGGAAAAAACAAACTAATCAAGACTAGTGATATTTATATTGATATGTATAACTGATGCTTTTAAAGAACTGTTAGTCTTCACCTGTAAGCATTTTTTTAATTATTTGAGTGGGTGTGGAGATTAAATATTTAATTGGCACAAAAATGTAGATAATTCTGAAAATATTTCAACCACTATTAGGAAGAGTCTTATTAAATCTTTGAACTCTATTTTATAGAAAGGAGGCAACTGTAGACTGTAAAGAACAAGAAACAGATTTGTTTAAAAGTTACATCTGCATTTAAGGAAATGCACCATACCAGCATCCTATGGATCCATGAATGGATGTCCTCTCTTCCTTTCTCTTCTTCCATCTCTTCCCTTTTGTCATGTTTTCTCAATCCAGATAAATATAGTTGTGTATCCTCTTAACACCAGTTTGAGGAAAGGAAGTGCTCTTTCAATTTTTCAGAGACATTGAAGAGTAAATGTGAAGCCCTGGGTCACAGAGCAAGTCTGTGACTGAGCTGGGTAATGCAATATATTTTTCAGAGTTTCAAATCAGTCCTTTATTCAAAAAATATTTTGGCCTTTCAATAAAGACTCATCACCAATAAATGAAATGCTGTTGGCAGTTGAATAAATATGATTTTTTCTTCACTTTATGGATGGCAGAAGGAGTCTTAAAAAGTTTCAGGGACAACATGCACATGAAAGCTTGGTAATTAAAATTTACAGAATCATATAAACCTATAATCCACAAAGCAAGACAGTGGATTAAAATAACCAAGAGAGAAGTAATATGGGTTCCATTAAAACATGACACTGGACATAAAATACCACATCTGCCCAACTTCTTGACAAGATCTCAACTCCTTTATAGCCATTTATGCTGGACAGAAGAAATGCTTTATATTCTGTGGTGGCAGAAAACAACTTAGGCCCAGGCAGCTTAGGCTACACTGATGTTGGTCCAGGCTTACCAGACACCAGCTGGAGAGGTCTTCCACACACAGCAGCTCTGGCTTATTTCAGCAACAGCACATGAAGGACCTTGGCACTTAGTAGGCTTCAGAGGAACAGAAAAGAGTTACAAATGCCTAATAGTTATTAATCATGTGAAAGCAGGAACTGGGAAAAAGTTGATGTGTGGTAAGGCAGATTCCTGTTTGGAAGGCAGTGGGCTTTGCCCAGAGGGCTGGCTAGCAATCCAGCTCCAGGAAGCAGCAAAAATAAGCAAGGAGAAACATGCAAAGAGAATCAATATTAAAGAAAACTAATATGCAGTTTGCACAGGAAAAAGACCAGTTAGTGTACTTTAAAGTCTTTTCGTATACAAACTCAAATTCTCCCTCCGTGTGCAGGACACCAAAAGTATTGTCGGCAACAAAGGCTGCAAGAAGTACAGGAAATCACAGTATGTCCTATTTTTGTCCTGTATGAATACCAGTCAATTTGGGTTTACTTTTTATTGTATCAAAGCACCAAGATTTAAGAAATTATAAGCACCTGTTTTCTTAACTGCTTTCAAAGGTAGTTGTAGGTGGTGCCAAAATCTCTTGGAAATTACTACTGTAGCTAAATAAAGTTAATCCTGCTCTGTATTCATTTGCTTTGTACAGCAAGCAGAGAATTTAGGAGCATGTAAGGAACAGAGTGAAAACAGCAGTGGTATTATTTTAAAGTAAATCAATTAAGTTTTCAAAGTGTCTTCCTGAATCCAAGACAGGTTCTCCTCTGTCTTTTCAGACATTGTATTCCTCTTCTCTTTCAGCTTATAAACTAATTGAGACAAAACTGACCTAAATGACATGCCTTTGAGTGCAGGTAGAGACAAGGAGGGCTACACCATAAGATTTTGAGATGTAATTTCCAGCACTAAAATTGCTACTTTAAACTCCTGGATTATATGTAACATAGTAAATTTAATCCTTAAGATTTTTTGCAGTTTTGGGATCAGATCTCTTTATCTAGGGCTTCCTAAGGCTGTTCAACTTTAAAAGCAGCTCTTTTTCCCTCTCCTGCTCCTGGGCTGGTAGAAGAAAAGATATATTAAGTCTTGTTAATATTTATGTAATGATCTGAAAATTATTTCTAAATGCTTTTAATTTAGGTGATGTAAGAATTAGCTCAGTTCCAGCACAATCTAATTTATCAAATTTGTCTTTAATCTGACAAGTAGAGCAGGATACACAGTTTATAAGTCATACATACAATTTCAACAGAAAGACAAGTTCATTTACTCTATTAAATATGCCCAACTTGTAACTTTTAAGTCATATCATATAATTCCTTTCTCCTGCAGCCAAACCATTGATGTGTCTACGATATCTCAGTAACTGGAAAGCCTTCAGCCCAAATAAAGACAAGATAAATCTATTATTTGAGAAACTGAGATCATCCATTCAGTTGTTGTTTCAGCTTGATAGTTTCATTTTGAACAAAATCTCTATTCTCTCCTCTCCTTACCTCACAGTTACAACTGCAGAACACATGTGAAAGAAACATTCTCCAGTCTAGTTTTCAAGGGGAAAAAAAAGTCTGTGATGGCACCCAGAGAAATATGACTGATATAAGCAAAACCAAAGACAAAAATATGAGTGTGCTGGTCACAAGGACATGGCTGAAGAGTAGAGTTTTGGTTTCATGCATAGTGCCAGAGGACAAAAGTACTATGTTAGCATCATGTTTCAATAAACACAGGCCTCCAGGGAAAAAGTTCTGTTAAACAAGGAAGTAAGAAGCAAGCTGTGCTTCCCCTTTTGGGAGGGGAAAAAATGCTCTTTCCATTCTGACTTGCTTTCTCTTTATGTTAATAAGAAAACACCTGTGTTTCAGCCAGTGGTACTATATGCCAGAAAAAGAAACTATATTCAGCCCAACCAGTGAAACATATGCTACTCTGTATTTTCTTCACTTTATTTTTTCAGTCCCGATAGCCTCAATGGCATGCAAATTTTTTAGAGCATAAACCCATAAGGAAATGCAATACTGACACAACTACAGTTACACAGCTTATCAGAACATTTATACTGAATGTAAAAAAGTAGAGCATAAATCTGTAACTACAGATAAAGCAAAAAGAGAAGATGGAGATAAAAATGTCCTATACATGTATGGCTTCAACATGTAAAATTAAAAAGTATATGTTCATGCTATATAAATCAGAGAAGTACCAAAAACTAACCAATATATTTGGGGTTCCCAAGGACACTTAAAACTTCTTTCTAATAATATTTTATGCAAACAAAAGGGAAAAAACATAGGGCAAGTCTTTGGGAAATGTTTTGTTTTGCTTATTTTTAATTCTAAAGAAAATATTAAAAAAATCTGAACAGTAAGTTAATTAAAATTTGATTGTTTTTTGTCAGTAGAAATTATGTGCAAGAGCATACCCAGGAATTCTTACTGTGTCATTATGCACAAACACTGGTTGAAACTTCATTTCAGGAATCAGAGGCTATATCTTTGTTTCACCTATGAGCTGAGACGAACCTCTTGGGTCCTTCAGCTTTCTCATCTGCAGAGACATGTTTATGTTGTTTTATGTGGTGGCTGAGGCAGTAATGAAAGTAATACATGAAGGCAAAGTGTTCTTTTAAATATACAAAAATATGTGCAAAATATGAAATGCATTTGTCACTAGGAAACTTGTTGGGCTTTATGATTTACACCCAGTAAGCTTATTTATAGAATCATAGAATGGTTTGGGTTGGAAGGGACCTTAAAAATGATCTGGCTCCAATCACCCTCCTATAGGCAGGGACACCTCATGAGCTTCATGACACGAGAAATCTGACTCAATACCAAAATACTGGTAGGCAGCTGCATAATACAGAAAAAGCAATTTTTCTATCACATAATACTTCGATCAATTAATTGTAAACTGCTTATTGGAACTGTTTAGAAATATGCTTATTTTCATTTTAAAATTATTATGAAAAAATAGGGTAAAGGAGAAGAATAGGATTTCGTAATGATCTATTCAGTTCCTGGTAAGACTCAGATTTTCATTTCTGAAAGAAAAGTAGAGAATAAGCTTACTAAATTTGCAAACTACTCCAAGACACAGTAATGCATGTACATAGGAGCTCAGGATAATAATTCAAATTGTTTCAATTGGAGCTCTACCCTGAAAAGTGGGGAATGCACTTCAGAATACTTTGAAGGATAGATAGAAGCACAGAACTATAGAATTACAGATTAATTTACTTTGGAAAGTACCATTATTCCTTCTGAAAGGTTTATAACCATCCAATGCAACACTCCAGTTGTGCAAGTCATTCCACCACATTTCTGTGACTGTCCAGGACTTATGAGACACTGTCACATGAGTTGCAGGGTCCTGGCATCTCCCTCAGCTCCTCCTGAGCTTTCCCCGATTTGGGAAACTTCTTTTTATCAGCTATTTCTTGAAGAAGTCTGGTTTTGGATGTTGCTTTTTAGGAAGATATGGATCAACTGCAGAGAGCCCAAAGATGAGTATAGAGAAACAGCAGAGGTCTGGAAAATCTGACTAATGAAGGCACATTAAAAACATTGAGGTTGGAGACACTGATCTGCAAAAGTCGATTAATTATAAAAAATAGAATAAACCCCTTTTCTTGTCATATGTGGGAAGAACAGAGAATAGGCAGCTGAAAGGGAGGAAGGGAAATTGAGATTAAGCTCAACAAGGCACAGAATGATTGGAAATCAATGTAAATGAAACGTCAATTCCATTTCAAGCCTTGCAACTTCAAAAACAAAATAAACAAAATAAAAAAAAGTGCCCAATTTGACGCAAAAGATCCCAGTTTTGTATGGATAATAGCCATCATGACATCTTGAGGGATTTACTACACCTATCATCTGTGATTTCTGTGTTCATAACTGAAGAGAACTCTACTTTTGTATCAACTCCAATGAAGTCATTATGGTTTCATACCAATGGACCTGAAAGGAAAAGTTGGCTTAAAGTGGACAAAAACACTTAGACCTTTTTCTTCTTGTTTTCAAATGGATGCTCATCTCACTTGAGTCCACTGTTATCTTTGCTTCAAAATTGTCCTTCCAGGAGTTCTGTGCTATTTCCCCTTGTTTCAAACAAACATCAAGAATTTGTAGGCATATGCTGTGCACTCAGAGAGAAACTTCTTGGAGCTTTCACTGCATTGTGCATCCATAAACCGTTGAAGTTGACAGTTTTTCCCAGAGATGTGTAAGTGGATGACAAAGATCAATGACTGTTTCATTGGAAATTTCATCTTGCTTCCAGAATAGCGATAGTTGGGAACTGAGGCACTTGGGACCCCAACTTGCCTTTCACAGGGAGGAGCAGGGAGCCTAGTCACCATCACCCAAGAATGCCCAGTGTATTGATCTCAAAGGATCACTAAATAGGATATTCAATTAACAATGTGACTGTAACATCTTTTATGGTGTTAATGTCTTCTACTTCTTTTAATGGGTTAGAGTTGGGTTTGGAGAAGCTGCATAAGCACCACAATCTTTTCTTTTCCTCTCTTCATAACACTCTCCTGTGAGGTTCAAGAAAATTGTATTGTTTGCAATAAGTCTGATGGAAGAAAAACCTAGTAAAATAATTTCTCATTTGTCATTATGTTGTTTTTTTTTTTTTTTTTTAATTGTTTGGTTTAGAGAGCTCAAGAGCTGCTGCTTCACTGCTTCAGCTATTAAACTTTTCAGAGGAGAGTAAATGATACTAGAAGAATTTGTGCCATTAGATATTTTTATGTGTTTAAAGTAAATTTTAATTGAAAATTCTAGTGGAGAGACTGAAAATATGATCTGTTGCCAAGAAAGCACTGTAAAACCATTTGACATTAGCTCAGATAGAAAATAATTTAATATATTATCAGAAAGCGTACACTCATCCAACTTCTATTGTCTGAATAAATCAGTCACAGGAAAGTGTAGGAGGATCTTGCCGAAATAACAGCAGTGTCACATAACCTTAAATTTAATTATTTTAATACAAAACTCCTTTGGTCCAACTGTTAATTGACTTCCTCTTATGATACAAGGTGAATTAGCTTTTCCTACAACATTATTATCATTATCATTATTATCATTATTATTATTATATTTTTGTAGCTTCTTATTTGGTGACTTGATTAGGACAATTTTTAGTGAAGCAATCTTGTAAGTTTTTAAATTGCCATTTGATGGAATGTCCAGTATACTCCCCTGTTGAAAGGCAGATGGGAGTACACAATTATTGCTATATAGACAAAATTTGCATGCCACTATTGACCTGCTATAGTCAATAAATATGTTTTTAAAATACCAAATTATTGCCTCTCATCAGCAGTATACTATCAGTTTGAAATGTGAGAAAGATAAACAACTGAGGAATATAATATTCTGGATCCTATTGTTACTATGAAAACAGGATGTGGCTTTTGTTATTACTATAGTGGCTTTGAAAATTTTTCACATGGAAATTTTATTAGTAAATTTATGTCTCTTTCTGAAACTCAGCTACCTAGACTGACACCTCATTTTTTGTGTACATTCACTTCAGTGATCTGCTGTTAACATAACTTCTTAAGCTTTGTCATTTTTCACATAAAATTTTTGAGGGTGTTTAGGACAAATCATCCATTTTTAAGACACACTGACAGTAAAATCAAGTTTGGCAAAAAGAAAAGAACACAGTTTGAATAGTTATTGGTTTTCTCCTAGAATAAACCTCTCATTAAAGTTTTGTATGTTATTATCTAAAGTTTGCTTTCTTTGTTAAAATCTTGGGACAATTTCTGAATACTGCATTACTGTTATTCCCCATACAGTTGTTCTAGGAGAATTCAAATCTCATGACCAAGAGCCATCTTAGTTCATCACAAAGAATAGCTGAGTTAGTCTTGTGGTAGAAAGAAAAGCTGAGCTGACTGGACTATTTTCTATATTTATAGTATTCATTAATGGAAGAGACCCACATATATGTATATTAGCTTGATAGCCCATTTTATCTAATAAAAAATTAATACAGCCATCCAATGGAAGTGAAAAAATTTCTCATTATTAAAGAGACCAATATTTTTCAATACTAGATCCATCTTTCCATCACTCACAACTTAATTAAAGTGTCAAGATAAGATTTTCTACATGAGATATCTCTATTAGAATCACAGAACCATAGAATTGTTCAGGTTGGAAAAGACCTCTAAGATCATCCAGTCCAACAATTAACCCAGCACTGCCATGTTCACCAGTAAACCGTGTCCCTAAGTGCCACATACACACATTTTTTGAACATTTGTAAGGATGGCAATTCCATCATTTCCCTATGCAGCCTGTTCCAATGCTTGAGAACCCTTTTGGTGGAAAAATGTTTCCTGGTATTCAATCTAAACCATCCCTGGCACAACCTGAGGTAATTTTTTGTCCTGTCACTTGTAACCTGGGAAAAGAGCCTGACCCCACCTGGCTCCACCCTCCTTTCAGGAAAATGTAGAGTTATATTGTCCCTTCTGAGTTTCCTTTTCTATAGGCTAAACATCTCCAGCTTCCTCAGCTCCTCATCAGACTTGTGCTCCAGACCCTCCTCCAGCTCTGTTCCCTTCTCTGGACACACTCCAGTACTTGAATGTCTTTCTTGCAGTGTGGGCCCAAAACTGAATACAGGACTTGAGGTGTGGCCTCACTACTGCCCAGTAGTGAGGGGGAAAATCACTGCCCTGGTCCTGCTGGCCACACTACTGATGATAAGATTCCAGGATACCCTCAGTTTTTTTTGCCTAGAGAAGTGGTGCTCTAGATATTAGGCTTGTTTTTATTGTAATTTGTGAAGAATTTTAGTAATTTTAGACAATGAGGCTGAGAAAAATATATTGTAATTTCCTTATTGAGAAGTATGTATGTGCTCACTCCACAACCAGGACCAGAATTCAGCGCCTTACTTTTTTTTTTCTTACTTTATTTTCCAAAAGTTTCATCCTCTCATGAAAGACCAGAGAGAATTACAACCAACTTTATCAGCTACTGAGTTATCTCAGGTGACAGAAATTTTTATGGGGGATCAAAAGATTCAACAGTGCTGATGATTCAAATTAATGTTACCATAATTATGTATAAAAATAAAATAAAGTAAAATAAAATAATAAAAAGTAGAAAGCAAAACTGAAGAAATTTCACATACTTGCGCATATACTCAGAAGATTTGTATTTATAGGATATTCTAAAACAGGAAAAATAAAATTATTCACATGTTGGAAAAGCCAGAATAGTGACTAAATTTAATTCAGCCTCTCTTGTACGTTAAAACCATATATTTGGGGAAACTTGCCCACTGAGTCCCATGAAAATAACCTCATCATGCAGGAGGGATCAGGTCTAAGGATGGAATACTGAATGAAACAAGATCTCCAACTACATTTATAGGAGGAAGCAGCAAACACTTAGTGAGCACTGCTGGTGAAGCTCAATCTAATTAAATGTTCCTTATTTGCTGAGTGTTCGACTTAAAACATATGCAGCTTAAGTTGCAGAGTTGCTGTAAACTGATGACTGCACATTAAGTCAATGTGAACCATGCAGAAATGTGTGAATTCTATCCAGTGTTAGAGACAGACAGGATAAATCCCAAATGCTCCAAGTTCCACAATATAAAAGCAATAGTTCTTTACACAATAACCTCTCTGACTATCAGTCCCCATCTGTTTAGAACAGATTAAAAAAGCTATTTATCATAGTGGTGTCAGAACACTGACGTTACTGTTTATGAACCATTCATCTGTGAATATAAGTCCCAAAGAAAAATCCATGAGGAAAATCAGTTTGGCCTCTGTGGAGGTAGAAGTTATTGAGCCAAATGCTACAAATCCATGCTCACTAGAGTAGTATTGTGAATTCTGCATTAACCCTGCACTACAGACAACAAGGAAAATGACAAAATTAGAATGGGATTAGAATGCTTAAGCAAAATGGACAAAAATTAAGACAACCTCTACTCTGATTCCAGCATTTCCTAAGTAGTAAGTTATTTAATTTACAATGTATTGGTGTTATTCTAATGTGGATTTATTTTCTATGTACCACCTAAAATGCAATACACCAGAAATGTTCCTCATTTTTGAAATTATTTTTAAGGACAGAGTACTGTTGAAAGAAACTTATATTCCACTATCTTCTGGCTCTGCAATGTATGAATCCTTCATGTATTTATAGAGTTAATGTGTGTCTCAAAGTAAGAGAACCAGAGAGATTCCTAATTGTTAAATCAATCTAAATGATTCTGCTCTTAAATGCTTGTAGTTACACCAAACTTAATAATTTCAATGGGTCTTTCTTATTCCACATACTTGCATTTTCTCATTAAGTTCAAGTAATTTCACATATTTTCCTGAAGAAAATAAGTTGAAGCATCTGCTCTGATCTTAGTGTCTAAAATGAAATTATTTACAAGAGGGATTATTTTAGGGTGACTGATGCTTGTTTCCCCAATTGTCTGTTCTGTGTGTGCTGTATATTGTGTTCTGTACATTTAAGACTGGTTCTGAGAGGGAAGAAGGGAAAGAAGAAGCGTGCAGTTTGTTCTGAGAAAACAGGATTCACTCCTACACATTTCTTTTTTTCTCCAGGCTGTGTGTTCATCGAAGGCATGGACAGTAGCCAGAGATTTTTTTTTTTTTTTGCTTTTAGTTGGTTTAGCAACTAAGGCAAAGGAGCTTCCTGGATTGTGGGTGGTTTTGTTTTTTTTTTTTTTTTTCCTTTTTCTTGGGACTGTTTAAATCTGCTCTGGACTGAAAAACCCAGAGGAGCACCAAGGCCTCGCACCTGCAGGCCACCAGGGCCTGGAACCTCCAGAGGGACTGGGACTGGTGGGAGACTGAGTGAGCTGAGCTACACCCATGGCAAGGACTTCCTCAGTTTTGCCATCTCTCTTTGGAACAGTGAGAGGTTTTATTTTTTCATATTATTCATTCTTTATGCTTGTGGGCATTTCATTTGTTAAATAAATAGCTTTTACCACTTTTCTCCGAGGAAGTTATTTTCCTGGACTGGCTGAGGGAAGGGGCCATTTGGGTTTGCTCTCCAGAGGAGCCGCATTTGGAGGTTTCCTCCCAAATTTGCCCTAAACCAGGACAGGAATAAAGGCCCAGTATAGCCCAAACTGAATAGCTGTGTGCTTGTCTCAAAGAACATTTACTCTGATTTTAGACTTTGTTATTTTCCTTCACATTTATGTGAATTTCACAAATAAGACCTGTGTAAAGAATTAACATAATACAGATTGTGTCTAACAAGACACTATTTGCTACAGAATCTTTATTTCAATAGAGAATGCCCAAAATAAGTTTGTCAAAACAGTTTTTTTAGTTCCTTCTTCCCTGTTTTTGTTCTCTTTTTTGTTCTCTGCTACTTCATCAAGTACGATTTAGCAAAAACAAGTTAACAACATTCAGCAGTCCCAAGGACTAGGATAAGGCACTCGCAAAGAAACATGGGGTTTTATGTTATCACACAGGTTTTGTCTCCTTTGAAGTGTGTACTACAAAAGACAAAATCTCAAAAGCATTTACAATTATTGAATACTCAGAAACAGTATGAAGATGGAGAGACACAATTTATGTTCATCAAAATGCATCTATAAATCATGCATAAAATCAAACAATATTAGCTCTGCTATCCAGTGCCCTTATCAAAGGATTCCTGTGAGTCTGAGTTACATAATTCCAACAAAAGTTTTCCAGTTAAACAAACCATTTAACATAATTAACAGAGTACTTATATTGTGCTCTAAATTTTAGGAGGGTAAAAGTCCTTTTTATGATTCCTGTGGGGAGCAGTTATCTGATAAATATATGTTTTAAAGCAGTTTTGCTTTGTATTCACTAAATTGCTTTGTTTCAATATTTTAATACAATGACAATTTTTCTATGTGTTTTAATCTATTTAGAAGCAGCCAGTGGTTGTGGAAATTTCAAACCTATTTTGAAGCGTTGCAGGGTGCAGTACTGACCCCGTGGCTCATTCAAAATTCTTTTTCAGTATCCTAAGATGTGTTTCAAGGAGGCTGAAATGGACTAATAAATTACTATCCCTCTCACCCTCACTTCTGCCTCTTCTTCTATTTTTAGATTCTATCACTATTGCATTATCGCAAAATTCAAATGGATGTTATTGCAGGAATAGGTCATGACTTCCTGCAAAATCCAATTCCTTTCTTTCCCTAAAAATAGTAATAGAAAATGTACCAAGAAAAGGGAAAGTAATGCCTTTGCCATACATTGCTTCCACACACCCATAGTAACCAAAATTTCAAAGAAATTACTTTTAATTGGTTAAGATAATCAGGAGACATATTCTGGATTATTACAAAAATCTTTTGAGCTCAAAGTGAGGATGGAAATGAAGAGGGGAGAAGCTCAGCAACACCTCACCCAGGGCTGGACCCCAGAGCAATGGTCAAGTTCCTGTTTGCTCAAAAAAACAAGTATATATATTACCCCTAGAGGGAAGAAAGAGCAACAGATGGACCCAGAAATCAACCCATCACTTCTGGTTTCTTACTCCAGTAAGTTGCAGCTCTTCTACCACGAAGCCTGTGATCAGTTTTCAATAGAATTTTCTAGCACAGAAAACCTTGAGCACTTTAAAACGTCGGTATTGAAATCAATTAAATGTAGAAAAGGTCAACATGAATGAATCAGAAACAATAAAACCCAATTCCAGTAAGTGAAGAAATTTCATAGAAAAAGGAATCTATACACAAGTTTCTTCATACTGCAAAACAAGAAAGCATGTCATGTCCTTTAAAACAATGAAGCAGCAAAGGTACTACAGAATAAAGCTGTTAACAAAATTCAGTTTTAATCAAGTGATAAAGAGCAGAACTTCCTGGTTACAACTCAACATGCGGATGATTTGGGCATAAAAAGAAACTTAAAATAAAATTAAAGAGATAGGCAATTTATGTTCAAGGAGGCAAAGGAGAATCCTGCCATTTCGTCATGTACTGTAAATGTATTGGGAGATAATTCAGTGGGCCAGAATTTCCAACAGCATTAAAATAATGTGCACTATTTCAACAAAATTACTGTAAGACATAGCATGAGAATCAAAGAAGGAAAGGTGAAATAAATCTGCATCTTTTATTCAAATTTCCTGCTAATAAATAAATAGCTGTTGCAAAATTTCAAACACTAAGTTCCATTTAATTTTATATGTCTGGACAGAAAGAAACTTAATCTATTTTCCTGAGATTGTAATCCACTCCCTTACAAACTGATGAGAGTCTGACATTCAGCCAATATCTCAGGACAGAGCAATGAAGCCTTGTCTTTCAAGGCTTCCCTTCATCTACCCTTAATGCCCTGTGACTGTATATCCTAAGACAAAAGAACCACCTATAAGGTTTCCAAAACAAAGCGAAAACAAAAGTCTTGATTCTAGGAAAACAAATATTGTTATTTTAATATTTTGATTTTCAGTGAAATCATAACATTTGACTTGATAAGCACTGCCTTGTGATGTAAATGGGACCCCTTTATGCTCATACACTGACAGGAAATTAAGAACCAAAATAGAGTGATTTTGTTGAACTACATAAAAGCCAGGAATGGATCTTCATCTTATATAAAGTTCTCTGTATGCCTTGAGTGAAGCCCAGACATGTTATGGTCTAAGGATTCAGACCATTAAGTTTAATATAGTTTTTTGCATGGGACAATCACCATTGATGAGGCATTAACATGTGAAGTATATTAATGCCTCTGAATGTGATTTTTACTGGAGTTTTCTTAGTATCTTTTAATGATTTTGCACTGTGAAAGGAACATTTTTAGATTAAAGTGTACAACAATGATGAACATGTATTTGCTCATTCTTGCATAAATATTTTAACAACAAAAGTTTCTGGATAAAGCTCATAAGTATGTGGAGATAATTACAATCTTTTTTGGGTAATGGCCATTTTCAAGTTCAGACATTAAATTCCCTGCAATACATCAGTCTGAGAATATTCCAAAGAGATCTTCCAGAGAGATCACAGAAGATAACATTTATAATTCAGGATTCCTGGAAAACCTGGGTACAAAATATAATTTTCAACCAGTTAGAATTTAGGGCCTCTATAAAAAGTTATGGATCAGTATCACAGGGCTGAAGCTTCTGAATCTCTTGACATCCCTTAGATCAGGTGGTAAAGATAAGTCCATGAGCAATGGACCTACTCACAATCCTTTTCTACATTAATTTACTGAGCATTCACCTTCCACATAACATTTCCCATTCACATAAGTAAAATCAATACATCACACATGTGGACATAAATCAACCTGATAAAAATAAAATAACTCACAGCTGTCTCACCTATCTTTCTTACTTGAAAATCTCAGCAGAAATCAAACATCTCTTTATCATGTGTATCATAGGGCTGGTGTGACAGAGAACTTTCTGACTGGACCTATAAATTGGCTATTGCTGTCTGCAACATAATGTAAGAAACGAGCTAGATAAATTTTACAGCTGTATTGTTTCCTTGATAAAGCTGTTTGTATTCCAGAGTTTTTGGCAATGTGCCATTACATAATTATTTGTTCTTGTGTCTGAAGCCCACCACATAATACAAGCAATACAATACAATTTGTATAGTCCATAACACATTACAATAGCAAAGTAAAGCAGTACCGTCTGCTTAACCTAATGCAAGACCAGTAGTCCCAAGAATATCAGAAGGACCACTTGATATAGGTGAGCATAGCAAAAGCACAAGTCTTTTCTATATGGGAGAGTTATAGTGGAGCAACATCTGGTCAAGCTTCTGAGCTCCAATACAATCTACTAGGAATAGCAACAACCATGAACAGTAATTTCCAGTTACTCTAAGGACTGCCCATCATGGATCAGTTAAACCAATTCAAGTCCTATTTTCATGGCTAGTGGGATCAAGCAGCTTCACCATGAAAAAATAAAAAGAAAATGGTAAGGGAATGACCAGATCCTGCTAAGTGGTGCCCAGCAAAAGGACAAGAGGCAACAGGCAGGATCTGATGCTCAGGAAGTTCAACCTGAACACAAGGAAGAATTTCTTTCCTTAGCAGTGACAGAGCACTGGAACAGATCACCCAGAAAGTGTGGGTGATCCCACCCTCACTGGAAATATTCTATAACCTTCTGGATACAATCCTGTGCCATGTCCTCTGGGATGACCCTGCTTGAGCAGGGAGAGGGGACCAGATGACCCACTGTGGTCCCTTCCACCTGTCTCATTCTTAGAGTCTGTGAAAATGCATGATTTCTCTCCAATATTTAGAGAAGAGCAGATTTTCCAAGCTTTAAAAATATTGATAATCTCCTTAGTTAGAAATAGGCCAGATTATATTTGACATTACTCCTAAGTTAGTTACCATGTTAAAAGTATTAATTAATTAGCATTTGATCTGTGGAGTCCCTGAGTGATGATCTACTTGAAATGTTGCTTTTGAGCATATCACCACCTTTTTTTATCAACTCTCTCTCACATGCCAAAAATCTCTAGCCATGTCTTTTGAACCTTTGAACAATTCATATTATATCAAAGTATTCCACCAGTTCTAACAATCTGGTCTCAGTGTCTAGCATGGACTTCTGTAAACAGCAATACCTTAGAAAATGATACTTCTGAAAAGTAAAAGTGAAATTGTTGATTTTCATAGTATTCAATAGCAATGGTGCAGTTCATATTCATTTTACACTAGAATTTACGGGCAATTAAAGAAGTTTAAAGCAGTTACTATAGTAGCAGCTTATGACCCAAGGGAGAATTATGCTATTTAAATCAGGTTGTTCTTTTTATATATTTAGAAATTTTCCTGATAACCAGAAATCTTTAATTTTCACAGATTTTTGATTTAGTCCTCCATGCCACTAATTATTTCCCAGATCCTTGAAAAATCTGTATTTCAATCAAGTATCTGCACTTACTAGATTAATCAACATGGTATTAGAGATAAGGAGTTCAAATAAACCACCCAGCTTTAGTATGACTTGGTAAGCAAGCAATTCCTAATGAAACACAAAACAATAATTGCATTACTTCAAGATGTAATTACTTCAAGATGTACACAAGATGTTCCAATGTGTAATGGAGCAAAAATTGCAGTTTTTGCCGATCGTACTGATCAGAACTCTGAGTGAATGAACAATTCTGAAAATATCTCAGCATGAACTAAGTCTGTGTATAGCCTTAACCTTAGTATGTACCCTCTTCAGCTGATGCTAATATTGAGTGGCTGTCAACATCAAGATGCAATCAAAGAAGGAAAAAGGAAAAAATGTCAGAAGTAGAGCCGTGTCTGAAAACTTTCCAGTTTCAATAAGTAATTTACCAAAACAGAACTACTTGCCTTAAAGTAAATAGATACTAAGATTCCAAGGTAATTTAAGCCTCTCAACTTTCTTAAAAAACCAGTATGTATCCTATGTTTTTTACATACCTGACATCTATTTGCACTTTCTTGTCCCATCAAACTGACCTTATTAACTTACTGAGGTGACAATCAGAACAGAAAGCACATAGATTAATGAAAACATTTGGTTCCCTTTCAAAAAAAGACCAGTTGATAAGGAAGATGCATTGAGAGAATTGGGCAGCACAGGAGGACTGTGTGACTGGAGTCTGTCTGGTTGTTCTTATCACCCAGTTAGATTTTCATCCTACTGTTTCCCCCCAAGGAAAAGATAAATATGTACCATGATATTTTACCTGTTCTGCAAAGGATGGAAAGGTCCTCATAATAACAGCATTATTTTCAGAAAAAAATCAGTTTAAGAACAGTCCAGTGTTTTTGAACATGATACCCAGTTTACCAGAGCAACTTTATACTCATTAGAGTGCACATTTGTTAAACTAGTGCCTAAACTAATATTAAGAATGTATTTCAAGCAAATGTAGATAGAAATAAGGGCTGCCATTGCTTTTTCTTCCTGTATTGTTTCAAACACATTTTAATTTTTAATTTAACACTGCATATTCTTATAGTGTAAATATTCAAAGAGTAGTTTTGATCATAAATTCTTCAGGTTAACAGTGCTGATACTAACCTTCACTATAACAGGTTAGTTTGTCATCCAGGAGGAAATGATATATATGATTAATTTCAAGCATATGAACAGCAAATTTATAAGCTCCTAGGATACATAAAAAAAGCACCTGTGTACAATTTACTCAGTTAAAAGGAGCACTAAAAAAATTTAAGAAAAAATATACATCATAGTTATAGCAAACTGAGTTTTGCATTTGTATGCACTGAAATGCACATCTTATTATGCATGAGTTTGACTTGGGTTTTTTTAACTTAGAGACATGGTCCAACTTCGTTACTGAGGTGACTCATTTCCCTTTCAGCCTCATCTTCATTCATTACAACTTGTGTTTTCTCAGTAAAAATTCACAAGAAAATCCACATCATTTTATAATTTTTAGCAGCTAAGAAAATAATTCTTTTTTAAAGCAGAACATAGTATTTTTGCAGTTAATGCTTCAGCATTTTGCTTACAGCCGAACTTGTAATAATTTAATAAAAGCCACAAAAGGAGGCTTGGAACATTTAAGCTGAACTTTATTATGGTTAGTGGACCATGTTATTAAATACATATTATTAAAGAGCCATATTTTCAAATTCCATTGACTTTTAGGTTGCAAGGAGCACAATAAACATAGATTTAATGACATACTTAAGGTTTCACCTAGACTAAAACTCATTACCTGGAGTAACTAAACACAAAACTTTAGCAGAAATACCATATGCACAACCTAAAATAGTGAAAAAAAAATTATTGGCATAGAATGGAATTTTTTTTTCTGAGTAGAAAATACACAGTCCTCTGACCACCCTTCACCAACTCCAGAAAGACTTGCTTTGGACTACACTCATATACCTGGTATGTTTCCTGCTCTGTTAGACAGTTGGCTGAGGACAGTGATTTGAGGTAGAACATCTTCCCTTGATTTTTGACTGCTAGGAAATTAATGTGAGAAATCTCATCTCTGAGAGGCTTGGGAGCTTCAAGTAACTATTTTTATGTCAAACACATGGTGTGACTTTTTAGCTTTCTCTGAAGAAAACTCAATTATTCTTTCTAGGCACAGTAAGAAAAGAAGCTGGAGGTTTCCTTAGCTTATACTGTTTAAAGTTTATAGCTTTATATGAAGCTTCTAAGGAACTTCATGGGATATAACTTCATAGGATATAAAGGATAATTTGCATTATATGTCTCTGCGCTTACATATTCCTTCTATGCATAAATTTTCTTCACCTTGCCCAAAATATGGGTGTAAAACATTATCTGGGTGAATGTCTCTCCTTCAAATTCTTTGGTGACTACAGAAAAAGTCAATCCATACTCTGATAATCTGAGAAGAACATGAATTTATTCTCATATGAAAGGGAAGGAAATGTTTGGACATCCTAAATCCGTATCTTTTAAACTTCACTTTGATTTACAAATGGGCCAGAATCACATTGTGAATCTCACTACAGAATGAGAACATCTTGTATTTCAGAACCTTTTCTTTAAAATTTTATCACAGTTAGTATTTGGTCTAGATTAGGTTTGGTGACAGATAAAGCTGTCGTACAAAATTAGTCAGCCAAATGAAATGTTAACCATTCCCTATTATTTCTATGGAACTCCTCCACGTAGATCTCCAGGATGCACTTAATTGAGAAAAACCCTATTTATTTAAATATTACATTTTGCACATTATACTTATGAAGTAAACAAAGATCAGTTCAGGAAATCACATGATTTGACATGAGAAATTATTTCTAGAAATAAATGCGTAAGCACAATCTGAATAGCTTTACTGGGTTATAGAAAGAGTAACTATCAGTCACAGTTCCTATAATCAAAAGTAATTTCTCTGTTGATTCAAAGTCATAGATTTCCATTTTTAAACACCACATTTTTCCACTATTAAAAACATTTTTTAATCTCCATCAACTTTATTTTCTTTTTTGTTTTTGTTTTTGGGTTTTTTTTTTTTAATATAGCACAGGAAAAATGTTTGAAGAATCTGATTGCTACTTTTTCAACATTTGCCTAAAATAGAAAATAGAGCAAGAATAAATGATGAGAATATCCAGTTTGCATTTCCCAGACTGCAGAACAATTTCATGTACTACACTATAGACTTTTGACACTAAAAATTTTTCTTGGGAACAGAATATGATAAAATTACCCAAGTACAAAAAAAAAAAAATGATATTGTAAGACATAAATCCTGATTTTTATTTATCCATTGCATCAGATTATATCTGGGCTGCTTTGCCTATGACTTTAAAGGAAAATCTTTAAATGGTCATTTAAAAAACCAATCAAACCCTGACAAGGGAAGAGCAATAATACAGGAGATTCTGGAACTGCACAAAACACGATATACAGCTTATCAGAGCACTTGCTATTTCAATAGCAAGTGAAATAGCTTTCACTATTTCAATATATTCTGTGGTAAACACCAGTTTTTCCTGGAACTCTGTCTGTATCACTTGTTTCTACAAAGCAGAGAAATGTAAACCATATAGGTGAAACTTTCACACCACTGTAGCTTTTAGGAAAAGTGATACTGACTTCAGAGAGTCCAATACTAAAACTGAAGGACAGAGAACACATATATATTAGAAGAAGGGTAAAAGATCATATGCTGTGTCATTATGAAACCATTTACCCTTGTATCTTTCATATATTCTTCTAAATAGAGTACTTTTGAAATCTGAATTAATAATTTATTTCTTGTCTTTTCTCAACTTCAGCACAATGAGAAATGGCTGATGTTCTCCTGTTAAGCACGTGATTAACTTCTAAAAGGAGAGATTCATAACAAACCAACCTTTTTGAGTTGAAGGGCACAGTAATTGAAAAACATCTATAAGTGTTTCTTTTCTTGAAGAAAGCAAACAAAACTTCAGTAACAGAGTAATGAATTTTGGAGTGACCATGAGCTGTTACGTGAACACAGGTGGCTGTTTCCACAAGTAAGCTACTTGTATTAGACTTCAAGTTAGGAGGAGGAAGATAAAAGCTTCATATCCTTTCAAAATCTCAGAATGTTGGAAGACTTCACACATTGTAACTGAAGTAAAGAAAGATGATTAGTAAGTGTCTTTTACCTAAATGAGTTACCAGATGCACTGACTTCTGAAAGTCTCAGGGGAACCGCGATATTGGTGGGAAGGTGGCAAGAGCAAACACAGATACGATCAATGTGATTAATGCTACGTTTCTCCCTTTACTGTGTGAAGATGGCAGGTTTTATACACTCTATACAGTTTACAGTTACAGATACATTCTCATTGGCACACGGCACAGGGAAGAATGCAAACACTTATTGTTTAATAAACTCTTAAGGTAGCTACTGTGTCCACACTAATTACTATACTTGCTATCTACTATAAAACCCTCTGACCCTTGCTAACACCTTAAGTTATAATTCTAACTGTGCCACACTCCTGGCACTGAATTTCTATCTGTGCCATAACTCCTACAGGCCTCATTGCTGAGGCCTAAAGGCCTCAGCAATGTGGTCCAGTCTGGGTGATTCAACTACAGCCTATATCTCCTACAGACTTGCAAGTGGAAAAAACTAATAATTAAAAAAAAGGTAAGAAAATTACTCTGGAAAAACTAGATATTCTTGATGCAAAATGGCTCACAATTCTTTGTGTTAGCCTACCAAGTTACAAGTGAGTAATTCTTCAAAGAATTTGTATTAAGAGCTTTAGCAGGGAGTCATAGACCCAATTATGGAACTTCAGCTTCTCCAGTATAATTTTCTTTTTGTCCCCAGGAGATATCAGATACATGATCCCAAGCAACAGAACTACGTAGCTACTATGGTCAAGGAAAGTCTTCAGAAGTAAAGACTAATTTCTGTTTTACATGATTTTTCATTGCTTTTAATGTTCAAAGATCACAGACTTAAAATTATAGAGTAATGGAACGGCCTGGGTTGGAAGGAACCTTAAAGATCATCTCATTCCACCCCCTTGCCTTGGGCAGAGACAGCTTCCACTAAACCAGGTTGCTCAAAGCCCTGTTCAACCTTGATTTGGGCACATCCAGGGATGGGGCACCCACAACTTTTCTGGGAAACCTCTTCCACTGCAAAGTAAAGAATTTTTCCAAAACTCAGATCTAATAATTTCAATTCTGTGAGGAAAAGCCTAGATAAAATATAATTGCCAAAGTTAAGAAGCAGACAGGTACTTTTAATCACTTCAGAGTAAGATTTAAGATCTTTTATAACCTAGATTATCTATCTGGCCAGCTCAAGATATTTAATCAGAAAGATCTGGTTTGAATATATGAGTGTTTATTTTGTCAAAGTAGTTTTGCCCTTGGTATCACGTTGTTTTGTTCAGAGTAATAGCAGTATTCAATAAATCCTTTACTGGGATGATTATATTACTGGTCATCATGTTAGTGACTTGTCCACAATAATTGAACAATTTGTATTAGAACTTGCCTACCGTGCATTTAGGTGGGTTATCATGAAAGAGGCATAAATCATTTTTTATCCAGAATGAGAGTGTTCATTCATTGAGTCATCACAAAACTACTGCATTTATATTTACTCTTTATCTTGAACCAAGTTCAGCCTTTGGTGTTGACAAACAATTCAAAACATTCTTGATGTCAGTTATCATTCTCTATATATGTGCTTTTTGTGTGTTCATTGAACCCAAAAACCTTTGTAGTTTTAACACATTCATTAGAAAAAAAAATCACTTTCCATTAGGTCTGTGCATTCCATTAAGAACATAAAAAATACACCAGAATTAAAACACAAACAGGAAAATCCAAAAATTCTTTTTTCCCACAAGCAAACCAGGGCATTTTGAGCACAGAAATTAATCAAAATCACCTCTATAACTTCACATTTCTAGTTGTACAAACTTTAAAAATTCAGCTTCTGATTACCAGATATATGTCTTCATATGCTTCAATAGCTGAGACCCAGAGAAAGACTTCTTGATTAGGAAAATGAGGAGATAGGTGGTATGAGAGAAGGTGAGAACATGAGCGCATTGAGGTATCAATTTCCTCTAGATAGTAATTTCAGAGTAGGAAAATGCTAATTAGAAGGAAAAAACGAGAACAAGACTATGGATATCTTTTCTGTTGATTAGAACATTTGACCAGAGTCATAGAATCGATTTTTAAAAAATTGTATTGATCATACAGTGAAACCTTGGAGGTCCGAGCCCAGACAATTGGACCCTCAGTTTCCCTGAGACTCAGCTCCTGGTGATTTGGTAAAGAGAGACAGCCTTGATCCAGTTGTCGAGGAAAAGAACTTTAATAATCCAAAAACAACTAACAAGAAAGCATGCATTGTATTAGGAGTGAATTGGAAAAAGATAGTAACAAGGGGCAAAAAGTAGGGACCGGTGTCAGACATGGGTACTTATACATTTGGTGTGGTGAGGAGTTAAGGCAGGGTCTGAGGGAATCACAGAATCACAGAATGTGTAGGTTGGAAGAGACCTTCAAGATCATTGGGTCCAACCCAGCCGGAACACCTCAACTAGATCAGGCATCAAGTGCCACATCCAGTCTCTTTTTAAACACATCCAGGGACAGTGACTCCACCACCTCCCCAGGCAGACTATTCCAGTATTTAATCACTCTTTCAGTGAAAAACTTCTTCCTAATATCCAACCTGTATTTCCCTTGATGCAGCTTAAGACTGTGTGAGGACAGTTTCTACAGCCTGAGATAGTGTCCTCTCATTCTGTCAGTTGCTACCTGGAGAGAGACCAACCCCCACCTGCCTACAACCACCCTTCAGGAAGTTATAGAGAGTGATAAGGTCACCTCTGGGTCTCCTTTTCTCAAGGCTAAACAACCCCATCTCCCTCAGTTGTTCTTCATATAGCTTGTTTTCCAATCCCTTCACCAGTTTTGTTGCCCTCTTCTGGACACGTTCAAGCATCTCAACATCTTTCCTAAACTGAGGGGCCCAGAACTGGACACAGCACTCAAGGTGTGGCCTCACCAGTGCTGAGTACAGGGGAAGAATGACTTCCCTGCTCCTGCTGGCCACACCATTCCTGATACAGGCCAGGATGCCATTGGCCCTCTTGGCCACCTGGGCACACTGCTGGCTCATGTTCAGCCTGCTGCTGACCAGAACCCCCAGGTCCCTCTTCTCCTGGGCACTGTCGAGCCACACCATCCCCAGCCTATAACGCTGCAGGGGGTTATTGTGGCCAAAGTGCAGGACTCAGCACTTGGACTCATTAAACTTCATTTTGTTAGACTCTGCCCATCGATCCAACCACTCCAGGTCTCTCTGCAGAGCCATCCTATCTTCCAAGCAGTTGACAAACACTCCCAGCTTAGTGTTGTCTGCAAATTTACTAATGAAAGATTCAACAGCCTCATCCACGTCATCAATGAAAATATTGAACAGAGCTGGCCCCAACACAGACCCCTGAGGAACACCACTGGTGACTGGCCGCCAGCCAGATACTGCACCATTCACCACCACTCTCTGGGCCCGGCCATCCAGCCAGTTCCTAACCCAGCAAAGAGTGCTCCTGTCCAAGCCCCGGGCTGTCAGCTTATCCAGGAGTATGCTGTGGGAGACAGTGTCAAAAGCCTTGTTGAAGTCCAAATAGACAACACCCCAGCCCTTCCTGCATCCACCAGGCAGGTCACCTGGTCATAAAAGGAGATCAGGTTGGTCAAACATGATCTACCCTTCCTAAACCCATGCTGGCTAGGCCTGAGACCCTGGCCATGTTGTACATGCTGTGTGATGGTACTCAGTATAAACTGTTCCATTATCTTGACAGGTACTGAAGTCAGACTGACTGGTCTATAATTACTGGGATCCTCCTTCCCACCCTTTTTGTGAATGGGTGTCACATTGGCCAATTTCCAATCTTCCGGAACCTCACCAGTGAGCCAGGACTGATTGTAAATGATAGAGAGTGGCTTTGCAAGCTCATCTGCCAACTCCCTCATCACCCTGGGATGGATCCCATCTGGGCCCATAGATTTATGAGTATTCAAGCATCTCAGCAGTTCTCTGACTGCCTCCTGTTGGATAATGGGGGGACCATTCTGTTCACTGACACCATCAACGAACCCAGGAGGACAGTTGTCCTGAAGGCAAATTGTCTTCCCACTAAAAACTGAGGCAAAAAAGGCATTAAGTACTTTTGCCTTATCCCCATCAGCAGGTACTAAATTCCCTCCCTTATCGAATAGAGAGCAAAGGTTGGCCTTACCCTTCCTTTTACCATTAATATATTTGTAGAAACATTTTTTATTGTCCTTTACAGAAGTCGCCATTTTGAGTTCAAACTGAGCTTTGGCCTCCCTACTTTTTTTCCTACATTCTCTAGCAGCCCCCTTAAATACTTCCTGAGGAACCTGACCCTCCTTCCAAAAATGATACATCCTCTTTTCACTCCTGCATTCATCCAAATCCTCCTTGCTTATCCAGGCTGGGCGTTTGCCTTGTCGACTCCTCTTTCGGCACACAGGGACAGTCTGTTCTTGTGCCCTCAAAAACTCTCTTTCGAAGAACACCCAGCTTTCCTGAACTCCTTTGTTTTTAAGGTCTGCTTCCCAAGGAACTCTTTGAATAAGTCTTCTAAATAGACCGAAGTCTGCCCTCCGGAAGTCCAGTGTAAAAGTCTTATTGATGTACCTCCTGATTTCACCAAATATCAAGAACTCTATAATTTCATGATCGCTCTGCCCCAGTCATCCTCCAACCACCACATCTCCCACCAGCCCATCTCTATATGTGAACAATAGATCCAACATAGTCCCTCCCCTGATGGGCTCACCTACCAGCTGCGACAAAAAGTTATCATCCATGCACTCTAAAAATTTCCTGGACTGTCTCTTTTCTGTTGTATTAACCTCCCAGCATATGTCTGGCAGATTGAAGTCACCTACAAGAACAAGGGCTGATGATCCTGAAACACTCTCCAGCTGCTTATAGAATAAGTTGTCCACCTCTTCCCCCTGGTTTGGTGGATGATAACAGACACCCAGTAGGATGTCAGCCTTGTTAGCTTTCCCCTTAATTCTTACCCATAGGCATTCAACTCCATCTTCATTAGTTTCGATACCAATGGCATCAAAAGCCTTCTTATTATAAAGGGCCACCCCACCACCTCTTCTCCCTCTCCTGTCTCTTCTGAAGAGCTTGTAGCCATCAAGTGCAGTGCTCCAGCTACGTGAGTCATCCCACCACATTTCTGTGATGGCGACTACATCATAGCTATGTTGTTGCACCATGACCTCCAGCTCTTCCTGTTTGTTACCCATGCTATGTGCATTGGTATACATGCACTTCAGATGGGTTACTGATTTCACCCCTAACTCAGGCTTAGCACCCTTGGGCCTGCTTCCAGGCAGCCCAGCTGCATCCCCTTCCCCCTTCAAACCTAGATAAAGCCCTCTCAATGAGGTCTGCCAGCTCCTGAGCTAAGAACCTTCTACCCTTAACAGAGAGATGTATGCCATCTGGTTCCAACAGAGCAGGTGCTGTAAAAGTTGCCCCATGATCAAAGAATTCAAAATTTTGTCAATGACACCAACCCTTAAGCCACTTGTTAACAGTGTGAGTTCTCCTATATCTTCCATCATTTTTCTCTGCCACCAAAGGGACTGAGCAGAATACTACCTGGGTCCCTGTCTTATCAACCATATGACCCAATGCCCTAAAGTCCCTTTTTAATTGCCTTGACACTCGTCTTTTTGATCTCATCATTGCCAACCTGGAGTATCAGTAGTGAGTAATAATCAGTGGGCTGAATCAGCCCAGGAAGTCTTTTAGTAATATCCTTTATCCAGGCCCTAGGGAGGCAGTAGGCTTCCCTGTGGGATGGGTCCGGGACACATATGGGGCCCTCTGTTCCCTTCAGAAGGGAGTCACCTACTACGATTACCCTTCTTTTCTTCTTGATGTTAGAGGTGGAGATCCATCTCACAGATGAATCCAAATTGGGAGGCTCACTGGGCAGATAATTTCCCTCTAAATCATCTAAATCATCTGGCTGCCTCTCTAGAGCCTTATACCTATTCTGAAGTGGCACTAGGCTAGGGGATGGGGGTTGGGAGGAGTTTTTATTATTACCTCCCCGAGCAGGGACCCTTTTCCACTCCCCTTCATCTGCCAGGTGCTCTTCTATTGCCTGGGAGTGGGAGGCATACAAGTCCTCTGAGTTTAGATGGGCCTTCCTTAAAGACGGAAGGGCTGAACTCCACCAGTGTATTTCCCTTTTACTTTCCCTGATACTTCTTAATCGTTCAACTTCCTCCCTAAGCTCCGCCACCAGTGAAAGGAGGTCATTCACTTGCTCACCTCCTTCACAACATCCCCTGAAACAACCGATAAGCCCAAACATTCTGGGCAGGAATGGGTCTGTACAGACACATCCTTTTTGGAGAGCTCCACTTGGTCACATACACTAGTACCAACCACAGTTTTCGACCTTGTTGAAACCATTACTAACAGAAACCCCAAGACCAACCAGCCAGTAGAAACACCTCGAACAATACAACACACAGTACTCCTTACCAGCAAGAGAACTAGCAACCCTGCCTGCTTGCCCTTCCTGTGCAAACTGCCGTGCAAACTGCCTTGGCCACGCTCCACAGACCTGCCACACCCGTTTGCCTGCTGCGGGTCACCGCGCTCCTGGTCGCCGCGCTCCCTAGAGACCTCTTGTACTGGGCCACTAAGCAACTCAGGAAGCTCCACCCCTCGCTCCTGAATGGCTCACAAGTGGAAGGGTCCAATAGGGGAGAACAATTAGGAATATGTGTTGGTTTAGCACAGATGGTGAGCAATTGGTGATTTCCTTTGAACTGACAACGAAAATAGCCAATTGCATGCAGGGATACACCTCTGGGTCACGCAGCCTTAAAAGCTAGAAGGAAGCCTGGGATCTCTCTCTTCCTTCCACCCTCACAGGAGTTAAGAAGGCAGTCCCAGCTCTCTCCTTTGAGGGGGGCCAGGACAGGCTGGCGTGCCGGGCCCGGGCCTTCATGGGAGGCCTGCCTAGCCTGGTGACTCCCAGGCCAGGGGAGGGGATGATGTGCTCCCGTCCCGTCCCGGATCAGTTTTTAGCAGCTGTAAAACATTCTGCTGTTCCCCTGTGTGTGTGTGTTGGGGGGGGGGGAGGTGGCCCAAGGTGGCTGTGGGCCTGGGCCTCTTCCCCCAGTAGAGGGCGTGGAGCCTACAGCCTGCAGCCGCTCCAAGCTGGGACACCCCGGATGAGACCGAGGGGTGGGGGCAGGAGGCATCTATCAGCTGGGCTGCTCTGAGGTCTGTTGGCCTGAGTTCCTTTCCCATCCCTGTGGCTTTTGAAAATCCTGGCGGCTGCTGCCCAGCAGAGATCACGTGACCACCACAGGCCTGGGCAAGCTTTAACTCTTTCCTGCCAGCAGGTGGAAGTTCCAGAGCACTAGCCCTTCCCAGAGTGAGAACAAAGTGATTGAGCATAGAGATGACCCAGCATAACAGTCAGATGGAGAGAGTGAGAAAGGGATTAATTAGAGGAAGGATGAAGGAGTTGCCTGCTGGCTAGACTTTCTTGTTTGAGCTATGGAAATGAACTCTATAGGTAGATTGTACTTTGGAAAAATATGCATTTGGGGAGATGATTTGTGGATTTTTTTGAGCAAAGGTATTTGTGGTGGACTGAGTAATATTGCATTAGAATCTGTGATTCTTGTGGTCCCATGAAATGCCTGAACAGAGAGAGAGAGGTGAGAAGCTCCTGCACCAGTCAAAGAAGTGAGAAGACATCTCTGTTCCTTGAGATGAAGAATCCTTTGCCTTTGAAGTCGTTTATCTTTAAAAGGTAACACCCTAAATGCGTGAGTTCCATGACCTGTGAGGAGCTTGGGAAACTGCTAAAGGGAGAAGACCACATTGAAGCAGGTTTCCCCGGGCAGCTGTTTCTTTGAGAGTTCCAATCCACAGGAGAACTGTTCTAGGTTGTCAGTGGGGGAAATTTCATGGTAAACAAGAGACTTCTCTCCTAAGGAATTGATGAAAGACTATATTTAAATGGGGAAACTGACTGTAAGTCACAGGTTTTGTCTCTGTGTTGTTTGTAGGAAAGTGAACACTTATGGGGGGAGGAGAAGGGTTTTGAAAGTTTCATTTTTTTTTCCTCTCTCTCTCTTTTTCCCTTACTGTGTGTCAATAAACTGTTTACTTTTAAGTTGAGCCTGTTTCGCCTTTTTCTCCCAAAATCCTATCTCCCAGCTGGTAAACAAAATTCAGCAAATGTGAAACCACCACAGAATATTAAAATTTTTGCACCAAAAATCAACCCTTGGTTACACAAAGGACTAGGAACCTTCTAGCAATAATTTGCATACTTGAACTGAGGGAGCATGGGAGTAAGCCTCTTGCTTATTATACTTTAGAAAGGGGTTTCCCAGGGCATTAATCCAAGGTTTTCTTCTTCCCCAGGGAAACCACTGTCTAAATCTCCCCCCTTTTGTTTTTCTAAAGGAAAAGCTTTTTTTCCCAGGGTTTTGAACATGAGTTTAAACAAACAAGAGGAAACAACCATTATAACTACTTAAGAAAATTAAGAGGCCAGTCTTGATCATTGATAGTGCATATGAGGATAGGTTCCAGATTCTAAAAAATTAATTGAACCAGTCTTTATCATCTTCCTTTTGAAGTTTGGTGACTCCCTCCTTTCAGATCTGTTTACTGTGATGAATGAATTTGCCATGGTTGGAAAGGTTAAAGCAACAAAGACCTTCAAAATCTTCGCAGCCATGCCCCTGAACTAGCAATAGAAAATCTATTGCTGTTCTGTTCTGAAGTATGGCATGCCTAATAGAATTGACATCAGTAAACAGACCACTTAATGCAAGGGAAGTGGTATTTGATTGTTTACTTAGCCAACACCCAAGTCTATCTAACATGTTTAAACTTTGGGCAATACCTCCCCATGGAAATAATGATGATATGAAAACTCTCTCTCCTTTACTCCAAATACTGATTTTGTCCTTACAATCTTCTTCAAATTGATGGGTAAATAATTTTCTTTGAGCCAATTGATGTTTTTTATAATCAATCATTATCAAGACATTGAGTATTAGTAAAATAAGCCTCCCCAGACTACATGGTCCACCCTTAATCTTTGAAGGTGTGGCGGGCCAGGCTCTGTCCCCACACATAAGAAATTTTCCCAATGGTAATTGGAGGGGGAGGTTACTGTACCAAGATAGTATTCATGAGGTGAAATTGCTCCATAGACTTTCATTTTTATAAATTATTTGAGAAGAAGAAACATCCATAAAGAAATTCCGTTAGTCTCTTAATTTTTGTACATCTAGAATATTTTCTTTAAATACTGTCTCTTTATTAATGTAATAAAATTTTACACAGAAATCCATTTTTACTGACCCCAATATCTCCAGTTCCTGGGGTTCAAGTGGTGCATGTGGAAGTTTCTCCACCCAGTAATCCCAGTTGCTTTCTGGGTTGTGAACCCACTTATTGTGAGGATGCATTAAGCGTGTGGCCTCTTCCATTAATGACCACTTGTCTACTGGTAACCATACTAAACAAGTGGGAAAAGGGTTATTTGGAATAGCTACTGATAGGCATATGTAGTCTTGTTTAACAGCTTTAGCTAATGTTATCCACACACTTTAAGCTGTGGAATCTCCCAAGTTTTAACAGGAGATATAAAACTGACTAGGATGATAACGATGAGCAGAAGTCTTCTAAGGGTCTTTTTGAGGGGGTTGATGACCTGAAGAGTCATTTTTGAGTTCCTTCAGCTGGGGTTCTTGCACTGGCTGCAAATGTGGCTTAACGTTCTTGATGGGGATCCACCTGGGTCTGGCACCTGTGGACACAAAACCATACCCTCTGCCCCAGATTATTATGGGAAAGGTCCATAGATATGCAAAGTCTCAGGATCGTTTATTAGCACTGGTGGTCTCTCCTTCAACTTCATCTCAGTGGTATTACTAAAATGCTGAAAATTGGTGGTAAGGGTTCCATAAATGAATTGTTAAGAAAATTAAAAACATGCACAACCTTGGATAGTATTTCCACTGTTGATAGGGTCTCCATTCCCCCCTTTTGTTTTTCTAAAAGATCTTCTAAAGATCCATGTGTTCTTTCAATGATTGATTGGCCTGTGGAGGATTGGGGAACCCCAACAGTGTGTTTTACCCCCCATAAGTTAAAAAAATTCTTTTACTTTTTGTGATATATATGCACACCGTTATCTGTTTTTACATTTGGGGGTGTTCCAAGGGATGAAAAGACTTGTAAAAAGTGTTTAATGATGTCTCGATGTCTTGGGTTTTATAACCAAAAAAGGAAAAAATGTTCATTCTATTCCATCTACTGAAACCTGGTGGGGGAAATTTTTTCTTTATCTGTTTTAACTCCAGAAGGGAGGGAGTAACTGCCTTCCTGATAACAAGCCAGCTGTTAAAAACTGGGTAGAGCATTTTTTCTTATCTCTGCTCAGTGGAGCATTGTTTCTTATCTCTGCTCACCCTCCAATTCCCTCTGTGGGCATATCTTTTGTTAATGGGCAATTAAAGCTCACCAATGGCATGACACATTACATAATCCCATTGTGAGATGCTCTACCCAGAGGAAAAGAGCCAAACCATTTCCATCCAGATAAAAGGAGCCACAAGTGTCACCAGTCATTCAGTTTTTCCACTAGATTCCTGGAAGAAGACCAGACTCATCTCACCATTACTGGACCCCTTTTTCTTCAACAGGACCATCTCTACTCCAACAGAACCACATCTGACACTCCAGGAGGGCTTACTTTGGACTGCTTCCAACACCCTGACCAACAGGACGTCAAGTTGTATTTCTGACTCTGTCAGAGTTTTCTAAAATTTCTTGTTTGTATATTTGCTTGCTTATTCTTCTGTACTACAACATTTGTATTTTTAATATCCCTAGTAAAGAACTACTATACCTGTTCCCAAAATCTTTGCCTGACAGCCTTTTAATTGCAAATTTATAATAATTTAAAAACGGGAGGAGGGGCTTACATTCCAAGGGGGACTCCAATCTTCCCTGGCAAATACCTGTCTATCTAAACCGAGACATTCGAGCCTTTTCTCCAATATGTGCAGTAGCAAATATGGCTCCTGGGAATGTATCTACTGAGATATTTAAATTTGCCAAAGGATTGATAGTGGGTTACATCAGATTGCCAGATTTGTAAACTATTTAGCCCTCTAGTGTTAATTCCACTCCCAACTGAAGGGATCAATTGAAGCTGGCCATCTTGACAGGAGCTAACAATCATCTGGGCTTGATCTTTACTTAAATTGAATGTTCTCCTTAAGGATGGAGCACTTTAATGAAAAAAGGAATGACTTAGACAGGCTTGATCAAAGAGATTTAGGAGGGTTGTTTGGATGGACATTGCGAGGTGGTCGGCATAGGCATTACATTTGGCCATAAATTTATATGATTAAAGTGTGAATGAATGTGTGTGACAAAATAGGGCTGTTTTCTTAAGGAAAGAAAAAGATTAGTTGTTTAAGTAAATTATATAACTTTTCATTAGAAACAAATTTTAGGAGACAACCTTCTGCTCGTTCCATGACACCTGCAACATAAAATGAATCTTTGATTAGATTAAATGGAATGGAAAACTTAGAGAAAGGACGAACAACCGCAGAAAGCTCTATAATCTGTGGTGATCTTTCTACTGTTTCAATGTCAGGCTCCCAGTTGTGAGGGTTTTTCCATGTAATTACTGATTTGTGTGACTTTCTGAACTGTCTTGGTTTGGGAAGAGAGGTGTCTGCCAGGGAAAGCTGGAGTTTCCCTTGGAACAGAGAATGTAAACCCCCCCCCCCCCACCCCGCCCCTTTTTTTTTCCAATTATAAATTTGCAGTTAGAGGCTTTTAGGCAAAAGATCTGGGGATAGAAATAGCAGCTCTTTACTAGTATGTATAACAAAGCAAACAAAAACAACAACTACAGTATTAATAACAAAAACAGTACCAAGAACCTTGAGAGCTTTGCTTTAAAAAAACCAAGGGCAGTTTAGTCTCGGTGCCCCTGTAGGATCCTCAGAGCACAAGGCTGGAACAGTGGAAAGTCCCGGGCTGGTGGCTGGAACGGAAGGATGTCCCCGGCAGGCAGCGGCATGGTGCCCCGGCAGGGCAGGGGTTTGCAGGGTCACACTGTAGCAAGAGGAGCAGTGCCAAAGAAACCGCGATGGTGGGGCAGGGCTAGCCCAGCTCCAGCAGGGCGGCAGAGAAACTCAGAATTCCAGGGCGAGCAGATGATGGTAGATTTCCCAGGACTGGACCCCTCCAGCGACAGTGAACTCCTCTCACAGCAAGCAGCAACCCAGCCGTTGTCTCTCTCCGAATGCTGAAAAAGAACAGAGCCCAGCTGCCTCAAGCTCGTCCTTTACCTGCCCCCAAAACTCACGTTATCGCTCCCTCCGAGCTTTGGCCACCTCTTTGTTTCAGTTAAGTACTCTTAAGTATCCAACACTTGGTCTCCTTAGTAACTTATGGGGAAAAAACTCTTAAGAGTGAAAAAGGAACAAACCTAACCCCCAACATTATCCACCCCAATTTTTTTTTCCCCATACCAACATATTACATTAAGTTTAAACCTTTAAAATATATACATATATACATGCAGATATGGATACAGGCACAGTGTCGTGGGTAGTTCACCCTAAAACAAGGTCCCCTTGTGGTATGCATCGGGTTTCTCCATCCTTTTTCATCACCCACCAACCTGGTCCCTGAGCAAAGACAACCCCACGGATGGGATTGTCTTTGCTGGAGGCAGAATTAATCCAAACGGTCTTGCCCAGCATACCTCTCATGTGTACCACTGGAACCTTATCTCCATCTGTTGTTTTCAAGGGCTTAGATCGGGCAGGACCTGCTTGGTTGGTGGAACCTCAAGTGTTCACCAATCATGTGGCCTTTGCTAAATTAATCTCCCAGTTCTTGAAAGTTCCCCCACCCAGTGCCTTCAAGGTGGTTTTAAGCAGGCCATTGCACTGTTCAACCTTCCCGGCCGCTGGTGCATGATAAGGAATATGGTACACCCACTCAATGCCATGTTCACTCACCCAGGTGTGTATAAGACTATTCTTGAAATGGGTCCCATTGTCTGACTCGATTCTCTCAGGGGTGCCGTGTCTCCACAGGACTTGTTTTTCCAGGCCCAGGATGGTGTTCCAGGCAGTAGCGTAAGGCACACAGTCAGTCTCCAACCATCCTGTGGTGGCTTCCACCATGGTGAGCGCATAGTGCTTGCCCTGGCGGCTTTGGGGAAGGGTGCTGTAGTCAATCTGCCAGGCTTCCCCATACTTGTATTTGGACCACCGCCCTCCATACCATAGGGGCTTCACCTGCTTGGCCTGCTTGATTGCAGCACATGTCTCACAGTCATGGACAACCTGAGAAGCAAGGTCCATGGTGAGATCCACTCCTCGGTCTCATGCCCACTTATAGGTGGCATCTCTGCCCTGATGGCCTGAGGCATCATGGGCCCATCACACTAGGAACAACTCTCCCTTGTGTTGCCAATCTAAATCTATCTTTGACACCTCTATCTTTGCATCCTGATCTACCTGCTCATTGTTTCGGTGCTCCTCATTAGCCCGACTCTTGGGGGCATGGGCATCTACATGGTGGACTTTCACAGGTAGCTTCTCTACCCCAGTGGCAATGTCCTTCCAGTCATCAGCAACCCAGACTGGTGTTCCCCTACGCTGCCAGTTGGCCTTTTTCCACCTTTCTAGCCAGCCCCACAGAGCATTGGCTACCATCCACGAATCAGTGTAGAGGTAGAGCTTTGGCCACTTCCCTCTTTCAGCAATGTCCAAAGCCAATTGAACGGCTTTAAGTTCAGCAAGTTGACTCGATCCACCTTCTCCTTCAGTGGCTTGTGCGACCTGTCATGTGGGGCTCCATACAGTTGCTTTCCACTTCTGGTTTATCCCTATAATGCAACAGGAACCATCAGTGAAAAAAGAGTAGCATGTTTCTTCTGCTGGCAGTTGGTTGTACGGAGGAGCTTCTTCAGCACGTGTCACTTGTTCCTGCTCCTCTTCGTCTGTGAGACCAAAGTTTTCTCCTTCCATCCAGTTTCTAATTATCTCCAAAATCCCAGGGCAATTTGGGTTTCCAATACGGGTGTGCTGTGTGATGAGGGCAGTCCATTTGTTCCATGTGGTGTCAGTGGCATGGTGGGTAGAGGGAGCCTTTCCTTTAAACATCCACCCCAGCACTGGTAGTCAGGGTGCCAGGAGGAGCTGTGCTTCCGTGCCAATTACCTCTGAGGCAGCTTGAACTCCTTCATAGGTGGCCAATATTGCCTACTCTGTGAGAGTGTGGTTGGCTTCAGACCCTCTGTAGCTTCGACTCCAGAATCCCAGTGGTCGGCCTCGAGTCTCCCCAGGCACCTACTGCCAAAGGCTCCAGGACAGACCATGGCTCCCGGCTGTGGAGTAAAGCACATTCTTCACATTTGGTCCCATCCTGACTGGGCCAAGGGCTTCTGCATGAGCGATCTCCTGTTTGATCTGGGTAAAGGCGTGTTCCTGTTCAGGGCCCCAGTGGAAATCATTCTTCTTGTGGGTAACCAGGTAGAGAGGGTTCACAATCTGGCTATACTCGGGAATGTGTATTCTCCAAAAGCCTATGGTGCCTAGGAAAGCTTGTGTTTCCTTCTTGCTGGTTGGTGGAGACAGTGCTGTGATCTTATTGATGACTTCAGTGGGAATCTGACGTCATCCATCCTGCCCCTTTATTTCCAGGAACTGGATTTCTCAAGCCAGTCCCTTGACTATGCTCTTCTTGATGGCAAAGCTGGCTTTCAGCAGAATCTGGATGATCCTCTCTCCTTTCTCAAACACTTCAGCTGCAGTGTTCCCCCACACAATGATGTCATCGATATACTGTAGATGTTCCAGAGCTTCACCCTTCTCCAGTGCAACCTGGATCAGCCCATGGCAGATGGTGGGGCTGTGTTTCCATCCCTGGGGCAGTCGGTTCCAGGTGTACTGCACGGCCCTCCAGGTGAAAGCAAGCTGAGGCCTGCATTCTGCAGCCAGAGGAATGGAGGAAAATGCATTAGGGCATAACACTTTGCTGCCTTGGACTCCAACTCATACTGTAGTTCCAGCATGTCCGGCACAGCAGCGCTCTGCAGTGGAGTCACTTCATTCAAGCCACGATAGTCCACAGTCAGTCTCCATTCTGTGTCAGACCTGCGCACAGGCCAGATGGGGCTGTTGAAGGGTGAGTGGGTTTTGCTGACCACGCCTTGGCTCTCCAGCTCACGGATCATCTTGTAGATGGGGATCATGGTGTCTTGATTCGTCCGATACTGCTGGCAGTACACCGTCAAGGTGGCAAGTGGTACTTGTTGCTCTTCTACCCTCAGAAGTCCTACAGCAGATAGGTTTAAAGTCTCAATCTGTGTCAGGAAAGAGTTAAAGCTTGTCCAGGCCTGCGGTGGTCAGGTGATCTCTGCGTGGCAGCTGCAAATGTTCCAAAGCCATGCTCGTGGGGGGAGAGGCTGATGGATATATTGTCTTCTACCTCTCAATCTGATGGCTCCAGATGCTGGCAGCTGCTCTCTGTAAGGCCCAGCATAGACTGGGGAGAGGGAGAGATCTCATCCTCCCCCACTGGCCAGGAGTGCTAGCAGTCAGGGGCCGGGGCACGGTCCTGCCATGACCGGCCCCGATCCCTGCTGCTGCCTAAGACATGCGGCTGACCCTGCTGAACTGCAGTCCTGCCTTCTCTGCAGGCAGCGGTTCCTGGAGCCCCAGCTGGCCCCAGCCACCCTGAGTCAGCCAGGGCCTAAGCCGGGATCTCCTCAGCTGCCCACATGTTACCTGCTCACTGGACAGGGGAGAAAGAGGAAGTCTCCAACTCAGCTTCAGCTTTTTATATGGGTACTACCAAAAGTCGCCTTCCGTTTTCCAACTGGTCAGAACTGCATGTCAATCCAAAACCTGCCCCGCAATAGGTCCCTGTCCTTTCCATAAAATTCCAAGGTCCTAGCAGAGAAATACTGTTTCAACTCATGACAGGAACCATCTGTAAAAATAGTAAGAGCATTAAAAGGGGTATGGCTTTTTAAGGGTTTTTGAATTAGGATAAAAGAAAGGTTTAATAGTTTATGTTTTAGGAAGTGAACTGAGATTTGTCCTGAGAAACCTGACAATGCAATTTGGAACACTTCAGATTGCTGAAAAAGCCATTCTAAGTAAAGGGAAGTAACAGGTATAAACATAACAGAAAAATCTTTTCCTGAAAGAGATAAAATCCAGGGTCTTGCTTTCATTACTAATTTTTATAGCACCTCTAGACTGGTGGTTCTAGTTTTAGACATCTGATAAGATTTTAAAAAACATTTTAAAATAAGTAGGGGAACTAATAAATTTTTGTTCCATTGAAAAATTAAGCCACGAAGATGTAGACTCTCTCCTAATACTGCAAATAGAAAAGGTAAGTCTGGGTCACATCTGTGGGTTTGACAAGTTTGTAGAGCCATAGATACTTTGTTTAGTGCTGTATCTGCGCACTCTTCACGCTAG
>VXBN01014132.1:0-31102 GCA_013397395.1 Sinosuthora webbiana | reverse complement strand
GCGCGGCGGGGGCCGCGGCCGCGGCGCGGGGAGCGGTCCCTTACGTGGGCAGGGACGGGGCGGGCCCGGGAGAGACGGCGGAAGCTCCGCCACCTGCCCGGCGGGGCCGGGCCGCCCTCGTGGTATTTAGCGGGGCGTTGGGCGCGGGTGCCACTCGCAGCCGCGGTTGGCAACAGCCCGGGGCACCATGAAGGACGGCGGCATCGAGAACCCGGCGTTCGAGGCGCCCGGCGCCGTCCTGGGCCGGCAGTGCTACCCGGACCCCGCCGGCTCAGGTGCCGGCGCCGCGGCCCCCGCCGGGCCCGGCTCTGGCCTCGAGGAGGGGCCCTGCGGGTGGGGCCCCTGCAGCCCCAGAGCCCTGCAGCTCTGCAACAATCCCGAGGGGTACTTGGCTGCCTACAGCCTGTTGGCCATCTTGCAAGGTAACCTGTCCCTGCTGCCCGGGGCACACGCTGTTCTCCATCCCGGGGCTGGAGAAGGCGGGGAAGGAGCGGTGAATGTTTGGGTGGTGGGTAAGAAGAGAGACAAGGTTCCTCCAGTGCCGTTACTGAACAGTGGCCGTAACGGTTTGACTCGGGGCAGGAAAGCACACTTGTGCCCGGGATGGGGAAGTTGCATAGTATTACTCTTTATACTTAACTCTGTTTCTCCTCTCCTCTTTCCCCATGTCTTTTTTTTTCTTTGACCACTGCTGAGTCTACAGTCCTACCAGCTCTTTGCTTCCTGCACTTGTCAATGTTGTATCCCCATTGACCGCAGGAAAACAGTGCTTCGTGTGCACAGACAGGCTGAGACTTACAAGCCAGGGACCAAAACACAAATGTAAATATAAAATTGTAGTACCCCACTGCTTTCTTACCTGCTTGCTAACTGAAACACTATTCTGGCCTGATTGGGTGGGACTTCAGGTAAATTTGAAAACAGCAAAAACATGTGATTTTGTTCTGCACTGAATACCAGTGCAGCCATCTCCCAAAAACTTAACTGAAAGTTGACCTTGGGAGTAACCTGAATTTTAGCTTGGCCTTAATTTCTGTTGTTTGGCTTCAGAGATTCTTGTCCATATTTTTGGTTTTCTGTAGTGATTGGTTAGGGCCTTAGCAGAAATGTTGGGGAGGAGAAGAATTACTGTGAAAAATATTAAAAATTGAGGTCTGTGAAACTTGGATATTTGTATGCCAAAAGGAGTGATTGGGTCAGTATTCATAACCTTTCAAGTTTATTTGACTAGCTAGAAAAGACACGAGTGTTTCCTGAATAATTTGCTGTGAAGATCCTTGTTGTTACTCATTCAGGGACTTTTATAAAGAGGTGGAGGGGAATGTTTGATATTTGATGTTAGAGGAGAGAGCAGCCTACACCCATGAAATGCTGGGTTCTAATGGCTTAGTGAAAATATTCAGGTCTTGCAGCTTCAGAGTTTAGATCAAAGCACACAAAACACAACTAGGATTTTGAAGTTATGTGACCTTTTACTGTACTGTAGTTTGGGTATGTCCTGGTTTAAGGCAAATTTGGGAGGAAACTCCCAAAAGGGTCTCTCTAGAAAGCAAATTCAAGCGACCCCTCCCCTGCTGGTTCGGGAAGAGAGATTTTTGGAGAAAAGTCGAACAAACTGTTTATTTAACAAAGTATTCACAAGCATGAAAAATGAATAATATTAAACAATAAAACCTCTCACTGTCCTGAAGAGATGGAAAATTCAGAAAGCCCTGTTCATGGGGTGTAGCTTGGCTTGCTCAGTCTCTTATCAGTCCCTCCTGTGCTGGAAAATCCCACATTTTGATTTGTGACCTGGTGGGCCACAGGTGTGAGCTCCTGGTGTTTTCTGGGTTTTCAGCCCAGAACAGGCTGATCAGTTCCAAGCGCAGGGAACTTCTCTGCCTCAGCTTGCTAAATCTAACTAAAAAGCAAAGGAGAGCTCTCTCCCGCATGTCCAAGCTGCAGACAACTCAGTCTGTGTGAAGGATGCGGGGAAGGAAGTGCAGTTTCTGAAAACAAACTGCGCTTCTTCTCTCCATTCACTTTTGGAACCAGTCTTAAAGGTGCAGAACTTAGCACGCAGCATAAACAGAACAGATGATTGGCGATACAAGGATCATAAAGTCACCCCAGGACAGGTCTAATCATTTCATTTACCTTCCAAAGTACAGAAGCCATCACTGAGGAAAATAAGATATATCTATTAAAATCGCCTAACACACCTCTAGAAAAGTTACTTCTTAATGCATTGAAGATGAATGAAGTAATCCATAGCACACTTTTGATGAATGTAAGTTGTCACACTAGACTTTCTAAGGGAGTGAACATAGTGGATAATTATCTGCAGTGACCTGGTATGTTGTGAATCTAACTGAAAGCATGTATTTGTCAGAATATTTTCTAGCTGTTCTTGAAAATAGATTGTTTTCATTAGCACCTCATATGCTGTATTGCAGCTTCTCAGAAGATTTCAGGGGAAACTTAACTCTAATTTCTTGCCCTTTCTGTTTCAAGTACATATACATTTCCAGAATACAAAGCACTTCTTTGCCTAGAATGTTTTTACATGACTAATAGTTGCTTTCTGTATGGCACTTAGAGTTGCCTAAATGTATGATTGCATCTAATAATACAGTAACTGGATATGCTGCAGTTCACAGCTGTAGTGGAAAAAAAGCTAGAGGTTATCTTACTATTTTGAGTACAATAAAGACTGCTTATTTCTCATGTCATTAATAATTTTTAGTAAATAAAATAACAGAACCACAGTTTGAGGCTGCTCCAGTCTAATCTACCAAAAGTCTTTGAATATCACTTATACTTTATAGGCTGATCAGACCTGGTACTTCGACCAAGGCCTTTTTAATTGATATTTTTGTGTGCCTGTTGTTAAAGCCACCATTCTTATAACTGTAAAATGTGTATTTTTGTTGAATGGATGAAGAAAAAAATACTGTGTTTTGTGATTTCAAATAAAGTTGGTTTATAATTAATCTGGATTTTATGTGTCAGTACACACTACCTAAATCTCTAACAGATGTGGCAGGACAAGAAGGTTTTGGTTGAGAATAGTTAAACTAATTTCTATACTACAATTTTAAATGTTGGGATGTCCTCACAGAATTTGTTTTTCAGGTCAAGTTATTATCAGCCAGGTTCTGCCTTTTTATTTGCTGTGTAGCACACCTTCATAAAGGTGTTTTAAAGCCTTATTAAATGTTTGAAGTTCTGGCAGATGGGGAAAAAACTTGTTCATTTCTTCATGCTAGAATTTTTCTTTGGTTAATGCTTCTTAAGAGGAAAATGAAGGTGCTGAATATGTAACTGTTGGCACTGGAAGGATTCCTTGGGTCAATCCAAGGAGTACTTGGGTCAATCCCATATGAATTTAAGTGTGATGACTAAACTGACAGGTGAAATTGTCAGTCTTAATGAAGAGGCCATAGTAGGGCATTAGAACTAACATTGTGCCAAGAGATGCTTCCATATAGAAAGCTGAAGTTTGGCTGTTAGAAAACAGCTGGTTTATTCGGAGTAATTTTTTTAACACATTGGAGTGCTCTAAGGAGATGGTGAAGTTTGGCTCAAGTAGTTGTACTTATGGATGGTGCAATGCTTGTTGAAAACTAACTTAGACACATTTCTTTCTCGTGTTCTCTTCTTTGAATTACAATAGAAAATGATGTTTTAATTTCAGAGTAAGAGTAATGGTAGGGCTTGTGTCAGGGCAGATTGTCATCAGTCATCTGTGGGGTTACAGAACTCAAACATATTTGTACCTCTGACTCTAAGACTTCACAACTTTTTTTTCAGGTATATATTTTATTGTAGGCACAATTTAATTAGACTATGATAAGGTTAGCTGACAGTATTATAATTACAGCTATTTAGCTTGTAACTGAATCCTGTTTTGGGACTGCTAAAACCAAACTCCTGGTCTTTTTCACAGAAACAGAATGTGAAGCAGGGTAGAAGATTAAAGTTTGTCTGTAGACTGAGTGTCTAAGCACGCACTGGCAATAGCAGCTTACTTCTACTTTTAGTTAATTCTTTCGCAGTTAATCTATGTTTCAGTAGGGCAGCTTGTGCAATGACTTTTTTCCATGTTGTTTGATACTTTTGCTTCAGGGAAGTTACAGATTCAACGGGCAGACTTTTTTTGCTCTGAAGTATATCACCTTTTTGCTCTGAAATAGTTGCAAAGAATTTTTGAATAGCGTTACACTTTTTTATATTATACAGGATGCACGATTGTTCAAAAGCCTTCTTTTATCTTCTTTTTGTGGTAGCAGGGAATTGGTTGTTTGCAATAATTTGTAAACTATGTTCTGAACTTGCTTTAGCCATAGCATGTATTCCAATGCAAATTTTAACCTTGACTAAATTACCTTTAATTTTTAAAGTATCTTATTACACCATAATGCATTCTGTTTGAAATCTGTGCTTCAGACAAATATGTAGGTCCTGTGCAATTTGGCTGTCTAAGCTGGCACTGTAATGATCTACTCTGTACCTGCATTTTACAGCTAATAAATATCTTATAAAGGAACCTTGTATAAGTATATATTAATTTTAACCTTTCTATCACACAAGGGGAAGTTTACCTCTGGAACTCTATTGAATTAAAGTATCTCTGACTAATTATCTCCTTCTTTATTTTTGTAGGTATCGTGGTAAATGGCCTGGTTAATATTAGTATTTCAACAATTGAGAAGCGTTATGAGTTGAACAGTTCCCTCACTGGCTTAATCTCTGCAAGCTATGACATTGCTTTTTGTGTATTGTCACTGTTTGTATCTTACGTGGGAGAAAGAGGGCACAAACCAAGATGGCTTGCTTTCTCAGCATTTATGCTAGGACTGGGCTCACTTGTATTTTCCTTACCACACTTCAGTAGTGGAAAATACCAGTATGGTGGAAGTAAACTTGAAGGTAAGTTTATGGTTATTTTGGAAATTACTCAAATAAGTTAAAATCTTCTATCAACATAGTGCAATTCCTTATTTGGTGTAACATACTTAATCTCTGGCAATATCCTAAAAAAGGGTGCTATCTGTAACTGAAAATTGATTCTTTGAAACCTGTAAGTTGAAGAGCTGCCTTTCTGCGCAGTGAACTTTACTTTTCCAGAAGCAATCTGAGTGTCAATATCAGTTCTTGCTCTTAAGCAACATTTGAATAAAATGATTTTTTTCTTGCTTTGATGAATGCAATTAAAATTCACTTTAAAGAAAAAAATATCTGGCGTCTCTTTGTGACTAGGAATCAAGTTAGGTCAGCAATGTAGGAAAAATGTTAAAGCTGTTAGACTTACCATTGGAAGGTGACTACTTCTTGCATTTCTTTGTGGTTTTGAACTCTTTAGGGCATGTTGATTAATTCAACAACTTTGTCTATGTTCTTTCAAAATATGTTGATTTTAGTTTGTGGATTTATTTGAAATAAAGAGGAAATAAGCAGTACTGAACAAAGCAGTACTTAAATCATGGGTGTAGCTATCTCTCAGTTCTTAAACTTTTCTCAGAAGACAGCACAGTGTGATTAATGCCAACAATTTGTATTTCAGTTTAGTGGCACACCTATAATACAGAAATGTTCAGATATGTTTGAAGCAAGATGACGTAATCTTTTAGGATTGTCTTGTTACTGCAATCTTTAATCAAAATGATGCCTTCAATGACTAAGCATATTAGAGTGCTCACTAAAAAAAAAAATCAAAGAACTATTAAAGAACATGATGAAAGGATATTGATTCTCAAATTAATTTCTTTAGTAGTAATTATTTTGTCCACTTCTATGAGCTGTCTAGATGTTAGTTAAAAAGTTGGGCAAGCTATTTTTTCCTATCTAATAAATGAGGATCTGAAATAGAAATTAACTGAACTTTTAACTGAACAAGGTCAAAAGAAAACATCTTTAGTGTTTTGGGGATAAGCTTCTTAGCTCTTGGGAGGGAGACAACAGGTTACTTGCCCCTGGCTCTGTTACAGTCCCATTTCCCTACAATTTTGGTTTCAGTATTGACCTCTCTACTTCATTATGGTGAAAGGGAAGCTGAATTTAATACATAAAAGTTTAAATCTGATGTTTTTTTTTTTTTTCATTTGGAACAAGATACTGACAGTGTGGGAGAGCAGATTATCAATTACTGCAACTGATCTTTCCCCTTTCAAACAATTTTAGTTGAAATCCCAAAGAGCACGTTACTGTTTCTTCCAACATCCATCATTGAAGATGGCTGTAGATATTTATAACTTTATTAGGGATATGTTCTACATGGACTTTTGAAGTCAAAAAGCAGTGGGAAATTTTTGAATTGGAATGTGTTTTCTTCACCATAGCACTGTCAGCTGGCAGCTTGCCTGCTGCTTTGACTGTTGTAATGAAGGTGCCTATGCTGTGCCTGTGGTGAGCACATTTAAGATCTTAAGCTGACTTAAACAAAACACTATCAAAGATAAATGACTAAGAGTGCAGGGAATGTCTGCACCATGGCAGTCAACATAAATCTTCAGGTGCAGTGCAACAGCATCTCATAACTATCAAGTAAACCCACAGCACAGGATTATGATTTAGCTAGTTCTGAGGTTGATGAAACATTTTAACTATACAGTTAGTTGCAGAATTTAATAGCGCCACAGCCCAGAAGCCTTCCTTCTGAATTATCTGTGTGAGTTGCTTGTAGAGATCTTAACTTTTTTGATTAAGCTTATATTTGAAGCTTTGTATTATAATCTAAAACTTATTTTATTTATGAACAGGTCTCGTTACTAGTCGTTTACTTAATTATTAATGTTTGTCTGTTACATGTCAGTACAGTGACTTTTACATGCAGGATAACTTTAAAGTACAGTTCAATGCAATGTTAAATGTGGCTGCCATATTAATTAATAACTCTAGTCTGAAATTAAAAATACATCTAGCCTCCAGCATAAGCCTTACAGACTTCTTGGAACTTACTGCTTTATCTTGAGGTAATAATTTACTTTTATTCTGAGTATACACATACCCTACTCCACAAATCTGTTTGATTATTTATTTATCATAATACCACTTCCTAGAAATAGTTTAATCTATATCATATTGAAAAATTTGCTAATCAATGCTCTGCCTATTAGTGATTTGTTTGTTTGTTTTTTAAGCCACTGTAAAATGTGTTTTCTATTCTCCAGAAAGGTTTTAGACTCAAAATTTGTAACCCGGGTGTGACCAGCTGTTTGTTCTGGTAACTTTCCCAGGTTGCACGGTGCCTCAGCTGGCTTCGGTGTGTGCAGTCAGGGGCTCCCCCTGCTGGTGCCTCCCTAACAGAATTAATTTGATTACTCGGATGGCACAGAGGACTGTGAAAACTGCAAATACTATAAGCAGTGTACCTTTAAACTTCAGTTTCGGATTTTATTTTAAAAATTAAACAAATTTCAATATGTCTGTGGCAGCAAATGTGAATCGTAGTTTCTCACTTGACAAAAGGAAAATAACTTCATTGTAAAAACAGTCAAACATTGGGACAGATTACCCAGGATGGTTCCTACATTGAAAGGAAAGAAAACTTTAAAGACTCTTCCTTTTGAAGTGAGGTTTTCTTATCCCACATGTTGACCTGTTTCTGTGCAATGGGACTGTAATACCTGTTATGTGCTACAGGAAGTAATGATTAAGATAAGTTTTCTTTAAATACTTGGTGTGTGGCCAGCACTTCTTTTCATTTTGTTTTGTGAGCCCATAGTGTGGATTGATCTTGCCCCTTCTTAGCTTAAGTAAAAAGTGTTCTCAGATGTAAAAGGGCTGTAATAATTTTGTAGTTTAATAGTGTGAATTAATCAGTCCACTTATCTGATCTGGAGGACATTTTCATATATTTGTTCAGTGGGGCTCATTACTACCAAACTGGTGGGTTTATCCTCTTTCTTAGGGTTTTATGTTCTTATGTGGAAAAACATGGAAATATTTCTACACATACATCTTGTCTCTTGGTATTCTGCTACCAGAAGTGCAATGATAGCAAGAGAGAGGAGAAGAAAACGCAATACTCCCCGTTTTCAGTTCCTCTTTTCTCTTCCTTTCTTGTAGTGCCATATATTACAGCAGCAGACACAACCTTATGCTGCTATACCACTACTTTCCTCTTTCTGCGTGTGCACAAGTACTGAGGCTTTACATTAACTTCTCCTTTTAGAGACACGGCAGTATGTTGTAGGAGAGATAGTGATGTAGATTTTTAAGGTTTTCCCCTTTTTCATAGGCAAACATTTCTCAAAAGAGTGAATGTAAAGGGAGGATTATCTTTGCTAATGACAGACTGCACTTTCCATCAGGCCTAGATTCCCTCATGTTGTTCAGGCTGCTCTGTCACTTAAGAGTGGAAGTTGTTAGTGCTCCTCAGAATTGTTGTAAGGTAAAAGAATACAATGAAGTTGTTACATAGGAGTATTCATAACCTGTGGAATCACCACTTGACAGGTAGTTGGTTGGTTTTTTCGTACATCTGGTCAATAATACTTTCCAACAAGCCAATGCATACTTATAAGGCTGTTTCATTCCCGTTGCCTTCCTGGAGCGGAAACAAAAACAAAACCCTGCTACTATTTCTTTTGGGAAACATGGTATCACAGAAGGCTTGGCACTGCCATATTGGATATATTAATAGGTGTGAAAATTACAATGGGAGAGTGACATAACAGCATTCTTTGGTATTACCTTTCATACAGTACAGATCATTCTTCAGACTGGACTGTGATGAGTTGGGTAACAGAATTGTAAAGGCTTGCTGTCTCTGTTTTTCAGACACGTGTCAAGCTGCAGAAACCACCTTTGCTAATGCCACTTGCAGTGCCAGCACAAACTCTTCACTTCACAAGTATCTATATGTCTTCATCCTTGGGCAGCTGCTGCTGGGAGTTGGAGGAACTCCTCTATATACTTTGGGGACAGCTTTTATTGATGATAGTGTCCCAAAACATATGTCTTCTCTTTATATAGGTAACTTTAAAACTCTTTATAACATATTGTCTGGATAGATCACAGGCTGCAATGCATTCCAAATGTTTTCATGAATTCCTTGTATTAAACCATCTTGTAATTATTACTTATGTGCATAAAGTATTTCTATATCAGTTACTGTGCAATTTAAGATATTAGTGTGCTCTAAGTACCAAGTCTTTTCAATATTTTGTAGAGCATGGTAAAGCTATTTTGAGTACCCCTTCTGTCAGCTTTTCATGTCAGTAACTGAAAATTGTTAAATGGTTAATGTGGCTTGTCTGTTAACAACTGAATAAGTTGCAGCAGAAAACTTAGTTTTTAGCCATAGGTTTTGAAAAATACTGTGTATCAGTCAGGTCAGTAGCTAGATCATATTGTATCCTTTAATAATTTTATGTACTTACCTTCTAATAGTAGGCTGTCCACTCAGTGCATAAGCACTGGTGGGCCTCGTGATCAATCCAGTTCTCTAGCCACATACAAATTTGACATTTGGCTGTACACAATTTGGCTTTACTGGACATACAGAGATCCCTTCACTGGGTCTGTTTAAAAGCTAAAGAGTACTAATATTTAGCAATGATCTTTAATCTTTTTCAGTCACCATTCTCTAGGTTATGTGCCATTTTATTGCCAAGTTCATTGCAGTCTAAGTGTGTTTTCTGTGGGTATGAAGATATTTATTTCCTCTTTTTCATATGTAAGCTGAGTAAAAATATATTACCTATACTTGTAATTTGCAGGAGGAATTCAAAGCATCTCAGATTTGAGGAGCGTTTTCAGACTAAATCAATATTTTTAGGGACAAATTTGAAATCATTGTTTGCATGCAATTTTTGCACAGTTTTTCCAGGCAAGCGACTCCATTTGAGTCCATCAAAAAGATAGGTGCATCTGATAGATCTTAGATGACAAAGACAAGTTTTGTTTTTGCTGTTTCTTTATTTTGAGAGAGAAAAAATGTAATATTATCTTTCTCCCCTGCCTGCTCCCCTGAAGCTAGTGAAATAAATAAAGCAGAATTAGGGTTGTCTATATGACTGGGGGAATGAGAAGTGACCTGAAAACTCAGGAGAATGGTATCAGTGTTCATACTTTTTTAAAAAGACAAATACAATAAACTAATGCATGCACAGTCTTCAGGCAACTGAGTTGAGTTTGGAAGAGCAGTGTATTCTGCCTAATATAACAGATACATTCCACTTGCACTGGAATGCAAGTGGGTAGGTGATGAAGCCTTGATTCTTGCATCATGCAATGTGTTAAGTGTAAAAGTATGTTGTGTTTCTTTATCTTATGTAAGAAGCCTTATGCAGTGCAATGCAGGAAAAAAACCACCCCCCCCCCCCAAAAAAAAAAAAAGGACAAAACAAAACCAAAATTAACCCAGAACCCACCTCTAAAATTGTCCATAAATAGCTGCTAGCAGCTTTTACTGTAAGCCTGCAATGCATAAGGTGGTATTTCTCTTTTACACTGGGTGCATTTTCATGAGGACTGGGACATACACAATTAAAGCCACGGATGTTAAACAATTCCAAGTGATATTTAAATTTAGTGTTTGGAAGAAAATAGGCACTTTCTAAACTCAGTTTGAAGTTCTGTAGGATGAATATGAACTTAACTCAGAAAGTTCCTGTGACCATGTCACTATTTCCAAAATGTGGGAAAACCTGGGATATATCTACTCAATATTTATTTTGACTGTCACATTTTGCCTTGCTTTACCCCCTTGCACCCCTCTCACCCTCCTGAATCCTTCATCATTTTCTCTTACTAGAGGGAAATTAAGTGCTTGTGATCCATGTACTTCACAAACAAATGAAAAATCCAGATTGTTCCACCTGAGGAAACAGTAGGAATGCATGTTTACTATTTAAACATGGATCTAGTTGCTATTAATTGCAAGCCTTAATTTGCAGACACAGTGTTCCTCCTTTCAGTGAGGGCTAAACTGCAACAGAAATCTGTCTGGTAGGCCAGGAGCGCTACTGTGACATCAAAAAAGTCTTGTACTCTTTTGCAGGGTAAGGTTACACTAGCAACTTAGCAGGTTGATGATTTCTTTTTTGGTGGGAGAGGGTAAAGAGTTTGTTTGTTTGGGGTTATTTTGTTAAAAATCTTAGGAGCTGTTAAGAGCCTTGGCTTTGCATTTTACAGCAGATGTTACTCCAGTGAGATACTTTAGTGTAACACTGTCTTCTGGTTTTAGAAGATCTAGAAAAACTTAAGATTCAAGTAAAACAAGTTGTTAAAAGATTATGGTTAATATAGTTAATAACCAATGTTCATGATGTCATTAATTTTTTTTCATATTATCTTTCAAATGTAGGCACAAAATGAGCAAAAAAGCAATCTAATAATGCTTAAAGGTGCAGTCAGTGAAATGTCTTTTGCTGAACCTCTGATTTGAAACTTTTGATAGCTGCAGATTTTCTTGTTGAGGCAAAATTGCAGATTTTCTTGTTGAGGCAAAATTACAGATTTTGTCTTGCATATGCTATAAGTGAAGTAGTGAGAGTGAAAGAACAGGTTGACTTACAGAAACCTTTTGGTCTGAAGTTTATTTAAGAATTTTACTAGAAGAAAGCTTTAAAAAAATTAAAGAAGTTATGTTGAACTTGATATATTTTCTCTTTTAGGAATTGGCTATGCCATGTCTCTGCTGGGTCCTGCTATTGGCTATGTCTTAGGAGGGCAGCTGCTTAACATTTATATTGATATCCAGATGCCAAAAAGGCAAGATACAACTTAGTTTATTGCTTCCTCTTTTCTTTTCCTAATAATTTTTTTAAAAAATGCTAAGCTTTTCTCCCTGTGAGGAGAAGAGTTTTCAGAAAATATTGTATTTTCAAGAGCTTCATTAATTTGTTTCAAAGTTGCACTTAAAAAGGCTTCAGGCAAGGGAGTTATTTCGTAGAGTGACTCCATTGTGTGTGAAAGTCTCTCTGTAGTGCAAATAGTTACTTCTAGCATTTAAATATTAGATATTTGAAACCTCAGTACCAAAAAATGTGTTTTCTTTAGTTGTTTATTTGGGATTAAGGTGCACCTCCTGATTTCTTGTGGAACTATTTCCTTGAGTTGGAATATGAGGGTTAGGATATTGCTCCTTAATATTGCTAGGGAAGAGCTTGCTAGAAAATCTAACAGTTGAGTAAGAGTCCATTTTTAAAAGAAGTGTTGTAAATTGTACTAATGTCTAAACCAGCAACTTAATTTACACTTTGATTTCCTCTGTTTTAGAGCCTTCCGATCCATGCAATGGTATTCTGAACTTCTGAATAGGTTTTGATATAACTCATTGATTATGAGGAATCTTTCGAAATCCTGCATTTTCAGTATCTTCATAATGTCTCAGAATCTTGAAATTGGGGCCAAAGAATAGTTTTTAAATTGGAATGACAATAACTAATAAGTTGAAGGCTTCATTTGGTAGAATTCAATATTTTTAAAATTGCCCAGTGAAGTTGGTTTAAACAAGCAAAAAATAAACTTAATACATGTAAAACAGAAGATAACAATATTACAAGGCTCTCTGTTAAATAAGTATTAAAAGGAAATATTCTAGCTCACTGAAATCTGAAATTCAGAAAGATAAACCTGCTTTTTCTGAATTACTTTTCCAGTACAAAGGTGGATCAAGATGACCCACGTTGGCTTGGAGCATGGTGGATAGGATTTCTTGCATGCTTTTTTGCAATTTGGCTTCTTATAATACCTTTTTCATGCTTTCCAAAGCACCTACCAGGTAAAGGTTTAGCAATATTTGGCTACTTTGGAAGAAAATTTTGTTCATATTTGCGGGTTATAGCTACTGGACTGAATGTTTCCTCTTTGATTTTGTTTCTCAGTTAAGTGTCTTTGACTAATATCTGAGGACAAGTATTTTTTTGTTTCCCCCTTGAATATGCAGCCTTTAAAACAAAGTGAATCAGCTGGAGGGAGGATCTTGTGTATGGTGGTCTTGCCCATGGCCAGGGGGTTTGAGCTGAAAGAGGACCTTTCTAGGTCAAGCCATTCTATGATTCTCTGTAACGATGTACAGTAGGACTGGAAACTTACACCCAAGTGTGGAGACCAGTGGTCAAAGTTTGAAAGATGCTTGTAGCTAAGCACCCAAGACTATATTTCAAGCTTCTGTGTTACCCACCAAGAGTAATGTAGAAATTCCATGACCGTCCAAAGGGACATACTATACTAATATTGAAGGAAAAATGGAGGAAAAGAAAAAATAAAGTAGGAAAGGGGAGAATGTGAGGATGATTAAAAAAAAAAGTCTTCAGCATCTTCAGCATACCCTGAAGTTTTTAGGATGTCCCTGGTAATATCTTATTGCAGCCAAAACTTTCAACAGAAGTGTGATGCTTTGACCAAAAACCTTTCAACAATACATTATTGATCTCTTTAAAAATATGTACCAATAAAACAGGCAAGAAGACCTATAATATCTGAAATAGTTTTCCCAACTAAAGGAAACAAAAATTTTGGCAGTTTTTTGACATTTTCTAAGAGGGCCGGTATTCATTGTTTTCATTGTAAATAAATATGACCATTTGTAGGAACTGCAAAAATTCAGGCTGAAAAAATCTCTGAAACTCATGATGATGGAAGCCAGGTACTGGTTCAGGCCAACAATATTGGACAAAGTTTTAAAGACTTTCCTATGGCTCTCATGGTAAGAAAAATCTCAATTTTGCTGAAACTGAATATATTCTGAAAAATTAAATTCTTTTTTACATGTTAGAGGTCTTTAGAAATGGCTTACTGTGTTGTGATAGGAAAGACTGCAATGTTACTGATAATTTAATGCACATTTGTTTTGTTGATGCTTGAGATTATTAGAAAAGCATATTATTGAAGTTCGATTTCAGAGTATCTACTTTTAAAATACAATGACTTCTGCTTTAGTTGGGACCAAAATCAAATAATTTTCAGAGTGTTATGATGATTTCTCCCCATAGATACTGTTGAGGAATCCAGTGCTTATGAGTCTAATAATAGCCAGTTCCTCAGAAGCTTTAGTTGCCACTGGATTTGCCACATTTCTACCAAAGTTCATAGAAAGTCAGTTTGGAAAAACATCAAGTTTCTCAGCAACTCTTGGAGGTAATATGGCTTTTTATTTTTAAATCCTAAATATACTGTATTGCACACTTCATTAACATTACAGGTGGAAGATTACATGGGCATCTTTTTTATATGAGATATTTGTGAATGTACTTAGATGGAATGCAGTAATCAGAACATTGTTTTATTATCCTTGCCTGCCCATAAGTACTCTAGTACTTAACTCATCAAGGGAATAGCTCTACTTGTTTGTAGATTCTGAAGACTTGATTCTCATAGTCAAAGTTGACTGAGGATTTTGTGTGCTGAAGAAACTGCATCCTTTCTTACTCTTGGTGAAAAATGTTTAGTTTTCCCTATTTAAGATTGGCTAAAGAAACATTAGTATCTTAGTCCCTACTAAAACAATCAAGATGAAGAGCAGCTAGAAAAAAAGCAGTACTTACCACAAATAAGAAGTTGCCTTTGCCTTTCTCTTCATTAATTCTACACTGACACTACATTGAGTTTGCAATAAAATGACTAATCAGAAGATGTAATAAATCCATTATGTAACTGGTTCTATAGCTGTCTTACTGTCACCTATTTATTATCTAATATGCAAAAGTAATAGGTAGAACAGGAGAGAGCTGTGAAAAACTGAGTATTGAAGAAACAGAAAACATCTGATGGAAGAGCTGTTCTCAGTAGGCTCACATGATTAACTTTGACACAATTAATCTTGAAGAATAGCAACCAGATCAAGGCAGAAATGTCCATAATGTCAACAGATGCTTGCAATATGCAGATTTAATATTTCTAGAACATGTCTTGCTAAGCTGAAGAGTGCTGCAATATAACTATGGTAGTTAAGCTGCTCTTTCCGCAACAGAAATATGTTTGGGAAAGACTTTCTGCATTACTTCTCTGGGCAATAGTAGATAGTATTGTTGCATCAAAACAAAGCATCTGCAAGTTTTACATAAAAACATATTGGAATAGATGCTCAGTTGTTAACCAAAAACTAGGAGTGAAGTGGAAAACTTGAGTGTTGCCTTTTTTTTTTGTCCAGAGACCTTGTCTGAATGTCTTTGAGTTGAAAATATTGACAGTGCTTATTAAATGTTCAGCTTTAAAGAAATGCTTACAGTAATGTTGAAAGCTGGCTGTACCCAAACTGAGCTAATTAGTTTAAGCATTACCAATGACCATGGAAACTATTTAAACTATGATTGACTGTGGTTTGTGGAATGCCCAGGTCTGTGGCCTGGGCAGTTTTGTCACTGTACCTGAACTGTTTCTAAAGTTAGCTTTCTCAGGTTGGTGTAAGTTATACTGAGTTCTGTATTGTATTATAGATTAGCCATATGATAATACCCAGTTACTTATCTGGAGTGCAAAGAGGATAAATCATTGTGGACTATATGGACTATGACAGCAAACCAGATCCACTGATCTAGACTTCTTTAAATCTTTCGATAGATGTCTTCTTGCATCTTGTGCTGTCTCTTGTACAATAGTAGTAATTTTCTCTTATTAAAAAGTTCATAACAGATGTATAAGAAAGAACATGGACATGTCAAAAATGAAAGAATGAAAGAGGATTTTCTATTTTCATGGAGATGCCTAATGGTGTTCAGAGATTCATGCCCCATAGTGCTCCTAAGTCATCTAGTTTGGCTGTGTTGAAGTTGGGTTTTGGACAACTATGAATTGCACTGTCCAGTTAAAACTCTGGAAGGTCTAAAGGTGATGTAACAGTAGAATAAATTACTCATGCAGTAATGAGTAGTATGGTTTGACAACAGTATCATGCAGACTGCATTTTGGAGGTAACTGTTTTGATTTTCTTCTTAGCATAAAACTGCACTCTTAGTTGTTTCACAATTTTCTTGCATTCTTATGTAATTGCTCCTTGTCTTGTTTTCCTCTAGGACTTGTACTAATTCCAGGAGCGGCGCTAGGCCAAGTCATAAGTGGTGTCTTGGTTTCCAAGTGCAAAATGAGTTGCAAAGGCATAATCAAGTTCATGATAAGCACCTGTTCAGTGGCCTTATTATTAAACACTGTGTTTTTATTTGCTAAATGCGGGAATGAACCTTTTGCAGGTGTCTCTGAAACATATAATGGGTAAATATATTTTAATGCACTCTTGGGTTTAATGTTAATATTTATTTGATTCCCATAGTTTCAAATAGTATACACCAGCAGTATTTAGAAGCAGCTAGCTACTTCAGAAGTCTGCTCTCAAGTGGTCAGTTACTCTGTCATGAATTAACAGAGCCAGAGGCAACACCAGGTGTTTGAGAGTCTGCCAAAGAGCCAGATGGTGCTGTGCAAAATAACTCTAGTAGGCTGGTACCTAAGGACTGCTAGGTGCCATCTGAAAAAAATGATAGGCATGAATTGTGTGTTGTGGAAGTTGGAAAATAACTTACCAATACCTTTTTTATTGTTTTCCCAAATCCCCCATTTTAAACAAAGGCTGGGTACCACTATCTCTTATAAAAGCATAATATGATAGTCTTTCTCTAATGGATAAAAAGGCACTTGAAGCTAAATAAGAAGGAGAGGAGGAGTGGTGCAGTTTACTGACACAATGATATGACAATTACTGACACATGATACGGACCATGAAAACGCACAAGATGGGTTGGGAAGGGAATCGGTTTTGTAGCCTCTAACACCCATTGAGTTGGTGGAAAGTAGAAATTTACTGCCATGATACTCTAATATTCATTTGTATTTCCTTTTCCAGAAGGTATGCAAAGTGAATCAACAAAGTTACATACACTGGTGACTGAAAGAAAATAAAAAACCTTAAAGCCCAAGTTACCACTCATTCTGACTTTACCTTTACAACTTCCTGTATAAATTGACAGTATATTTAAAGGCCAGTGTTGAAATTTGATGACTAAAATATAGCTTTGCCTCAGTGTCTGAAAAGATTCTAGCAGACAGATGACTTGGACTACTCAGAACTTTGAATCAGAATTCGGATTTTGGTGGTAGAAAGCTTATAGTTACATATTGAGCAAAAGAATCTGTATTCATAAATAAAATGCTTAAGATATAGTATAGAAAATGCTATATGAAATTATCTATATTTTTATATCAGGTTCTATGATAACAAGCAGCTGACAAAAGTTACAGCTGAACTGATTTTCATCCTAAGTTAAATACAGCTTACCTGTATTTTATAGTTTTGTGTAACTTTATCAGTTACGTAGGTTAACTGGTGCTGAAGACTACTTATCTACAACAATTGAAGTTAAAAAGTTCTGAAATATATCTCTTCCTTTAGTATCCATTATAAAAAATGGCTCAGTTCTACCTTATTCAGTGTTACATGTTGGATTATACTTCACTGGACGTGTGCATCAGAATAGTTATTGGCACTAATACAGTGCCAGTTCTTAAACCTGTTTTCCATGAAGAAATAAAATATGTAGCAGTAGCTTTAAAAAAATAATAAATTTATAAACTTGTGGAAGAACAGCCAAGTGTTTGCCTCCTGCTTATGCTACTTCTGAAGGAATAAATTATGGGACTGCTCTGAGAGATGATTTGGAATTTGATGTAGATTTTTGTGGAGAATTTCAAGAAATCCTTCTCTTATCTTCCTTTTAAAAAAATAGCCTGGAAAGCTGAGGGAAGCTTTGGTAGGTTTAGTCTCAGAATTATTTGAGTACAGGATCACTTGTTTGTGTTAATGAAAACAGCATCTTACTTTTAGTAACACTGTTTATTACTAAATTAAGCTATCAGCAGAACTAACATGGTTTATTTTATCTAATAGGCACTTCAAATAATAGGTTTTGCCAAATTCGATTGCCCAGTGCTTCCTTGAAAACTTAAAGGAACAGAAATGCAGTGACTATTTCTGTACTTTGTTCATTTCTGCATGTCTCTGGGACTCTTGTTTAATAACTCCTATAGAGTTTTTTAAGGAGAAATTGATGGCCTCATCTCCTAAATTTTTTAGAAAAGCCAGGGGTATCTTATTATTATTTTTTCTCTGACTGTGCATAACTAAATGTTCAGTCCCTCTTTGGAGGTCAGGGGAAAGAGACACTGCATATGTAAACAGAACAAATGCCACCAAATTGATTAAATATTTCTAGACTTTACATACCTCACAGGTTAGCAAGGCACTTAATGTACAAATCTGTGATTAGTGGATTTGTTTAGAGTGCACTGTAGCTCATTCTTCATACATAAAAGAATTGAAGTTAGTTTGCTTAGGCTTACAGCACAAATTAATTTTTGGGGAATTCTGCTGTACTACAACAAAATAGATTTTATATGTAATTATGATGCCCCTAATATCCCATTCAAAATTTGAATATATGTAAGTTAATTCCTAGATAAACTATTTCTCCTATTGGTATTTTTTCCATCTTTTAGATATACCATAGATATACATACCTTTTAGATAATTAATGTGGAGCTTCCATTTTACAGTACAATATTTAAACTACTGGCAGTGTCAGTAACCTGGTTTTAGCTGACTGACCTTTTAACCTGTGAAAATTCTTTACTTATTAATGAAGTACTATTAGAAAATCAAAGGATGTTTTTATTCTCTCCAGTTATGCCTTAGGACAGTCCTCACACATGCCAAAGTGATTTTTCATGCTAATAATACAGTGGTACTACTCAAAGAAACCCCATATGATGACCTGTATTGGAAGTAAATGTCAATGCCTGAATTGAAAGTAAATATAGTATGCAAGAGTTAAAGTAAACTCTGTTAGTTATTAGCTATTCCTTAAACAGACGGAGAAGACATGCACAGACATGTGCAGTCATCTTAGTGCTCATACGATTTAGATGTCTGCATGGCAGTGTTAGAAATAACAAAAAAGAAGTGGCTTTGCAACTAGACTCAAATCAAAAAAGGGGAAAAATCTTGGAGTATGATCAGTAGTATAAACACTTCCAAATACTGGTTTTAATCTTGTGTCTTTTTTTCTTGAAATTATAAATGGAAGAAATTCAAATCCCTAAGGGGGAGGGAGACAATAGTATAAGAGTTGGGCTGAGATGCAGAATTTTGTTATCTCTTGTTGGAGGAGTAGAAATTAGAGGTATAATCTTTGGAAGGAATAATAGCAAAAAAATAACTAGGTGTATAATAATGGAAAACCTGGAGCTCTAACTACTATGCTTATTTTTAAACAACAAAGTGCAAAAATAACATGAGTATTTTAGAAATGATTATGCTTACATATCTTCTGTTTTTCATTTGCTTTATTAAAAGCCTATTAACTTCTGCTTTTCAGAACAGGCACTCTATATAACTTAACAGCACCATGCAATGCTAACTGCAAGTGTTTGCGTTCCATGTACTACCCAGTTTGTGGCAGTGATGAAGTCCAGTACTTTTCTCCCTGTTTTGCAGGATGTGCCTCATATATTGTTAACAACATGAAAAAGGTACTTTATGCAATGAAGATAGCTGACATGGTTTGTTCTGGTTTCCTGTAAAATGCGCTGTATTTCAAAATGTCCTTCCCTACAATACAAATATAGGTTGTGTTTAGCAAAATCCAGTGATTGCAAAGCACAGTTCACTTATGTCACAGTGTGACTCCCACTGCTAGTCTCTTAACATATTCACTGTCAGAGTGCTGGGCCTCCCCAGTTGTTGGGAAGACATATGTGGGTTGAAGCCAGGTCAAGCGCATTGCACTGAAATGTCTCTGGTAGTTGTCTGGCTTTTTATACTCTATGTTGGGGTGGAGCCAGACTTCCTGCTGCTCACCCCCTTGTTCATGCTGATGTGGCTAACTTAGGAGAATGTTTCCACTCTCTTAGTGAACTCGGAGAGATGCATTTATGCCACTGCTGATCACAGAAGTGGTATAGCTGTTTCTTTTCTGTATAGCTTTCTGTGCAACAGTTCTGGTCATTCACAGCCTGCATTGTTCTCTGAGCTTTCTGAGCACATCACTCTTTCCCATCTCTTGGCCTTCTTTTCTTGTAAGGGTTTACTGGTTAGCTACAGTGTTGCTCACTTGTGTGATACCATTCTGCCAATGTACTCCTACAAGACTTTCTAATGGTGAAAATAAGTTAAATCTAAATGTACTTTAAATAGAATTGACAATCAGAAAAGTCAGCAATTGGGTATTGCTTGACATTACCTGAAGTTCTTATCTAGATCTTCAAGCAAAATGCAATGTTTATTGTATACATGACAACCTGCTTCCATGAGTTTTGAAAACTTGAATATCAGTAGCCCCTGATGCAGGAATGGTAAGCCATGAAAGTGCCTGGGTTATTATCAAGCCTCCTGGGAACTGAGGGGCTTTCTGTGCTTGTCTCTACTAGTACAGTAAACTCTTGAGCAGATGTGGGAGCAGTATAGAGAGATCCAAAAAGCAAGCTGACCCAGGAAAGGCCTTTATACTTTTTATACTGGAAAATGAGTGGAGATATTATCCGTAAGAAGATGTAGGAGACTAACCACTTCTTGCTGTCAAAACATCACTGACACATTATATTTTTCTTTGAAAACAAACTTCTGTGGATTTAGATGAAGAGCATATTCCATTTGTTCACCTGCTTATAGAAGTGATCCTATATTATTTCTATTCTTTCCTGCCTAGGTCTTAAGAGTAGAGCTTGCCTCTCTGCGTATGGTTTGCCTCTAACTTCTGCAAGATTTTTATGCTTGTAGCTAAAAGCTTGCCCTATACAAAATGGAAACTATCACTGTCTCTTTAGATTAAAAAGCCAAAAATACCTTTTGCTCAGGTGAGGTGCATCTGTCAAGTTCTGATGAACCAGTTTTAAAAATTAGTGTTAGTGTGATATGCTCATCAAGAAATTGACTGTTTCCCATATGGTAAAGTCAATGTTTATTCTTGTCTTGTGTGATGCAAATGCAATGAAAATTTACCAAAATGGTGTAGTTTTGTGTCATTCATGGAGCTAAATTTTGTTTTATAAATTATTTGTAGACATACCACAACTGTTCCTGTATTGGGAAAGCAAAAAGAGAAAAAGGTTCAGAAGACTTTCTCTCTGAAGCTGTCCCTGGGAAATGTCCAACACGATGCAAATTTTTACCTTTATTCCTGACGTTCTTCTTTTTTGCTGTTGTTTTTACATTTATGGCTACTACTCCAACAACTGTGGCCATTCTCAGGTATGTTTGTTGAAAGAAAGGTAACGTTCTATTGAAAACTAGTATCAGTGAAATACTTTTATTTGTACTGCTTTACAATGCACTATTTAAACAAGGTTGTGTAGTAAACAAGCAGTACTTTAAGCAAAGAGCAGTCATACCACTGTGCACTCTTGTTAGTAGTTAAGTTTTGAATCTATTAAAAACAAATCTTTCTAATGTGTAGCAAAATCCATTTTATGGGAACACTCTTGACTGTTTTAGTTAAAGCAAAAAGGAATAAATGTGCTGTGTGCTTTAATGAAGAAAATAATTGATAGTGTTAGCATTTCAAATTGTATTAGGAAAAGGACAAAATAACAATTAGTCTTGTATTCTAAACCTGAAATTCCTATCTCAGTTCAGAGTTCTGGCTTGAAAAATTGTAGTCTGTCAAGAACTGTAGACAAATTCCCATGATACTGATACTGTATGTATGGTGGTCATTAACATAAATTGTGATAGCAAGTTAACCAGTGGTTTTGCTGTCTTTCAAATTGCTGAAACTTACATGTGTGAAAGCTAGATTTGTTTTGTTTTTATTTTAAAAATGTGCATCAATAAATTTAGAGATGTTTTGCTTTATGTTGAAGTTTGACTTGTATTTCTAATATTTCTAGTGAAAAGATAACCATGATGCATAAGCATGGTGCTTTGTGGTAGCCTCCTGTCCAAGCTTGGTGTAAATCTGGAATTAACAGCTTGTGATACCAGTGTGGGGGCAGAATAACATGAAGTTCTACATTATCTTCAAAATTGAGCTGATATAATTTTATTTAATTGTAAGCAGTAGCATTTGGATATTTGAATACTTACATAATTCAGCTGAAATAGTGGAACAGTTTTTATGGAAAAAAGGACTGTAAGTAGTTTAATCTTTCAAAAACTAATTTAAATAGCTAAATTGTAGGATCATCTGTGGATGGCAGGGAGAAGGAACTCTGCTGACCTGAGATATTCTAGAATATGTGGTTTTATTGCAAGGGTCGTGGCTAAAAAGGGCCTTGCCTTCAGCCACCAGCCTCGGCTGAAGGGAAGTCCCAAAGAGAGAGGGAGAAAGAACAAGAAGGTAAGAGTTAAGAGAGAAGGGAGCGAGGGAGCAAGCTGGCAGGGATCAGAGAGCAGGGATAAGAGCCCTAAGAGAGCGAGCGAGAGTAGGGGGAACATAACAAGGTCCTTGTTACAATACATTATATCTCCTTTTGTGATGAATATTCTAACTTACAGCGACCAACCAATACAAGACACAAAATACTATAGAATATACATACAGCCTGTAAGAACTACTACATTACCATAGTATGTTATATTTTAAACTCTAAAAACAACTCTTTAGACTTTAATGTTTTGCTGCATTGACCTTTGGATCCCTTAGCCAGCAGAAAGATATTGTTCAATCAAGAGGGATTCCTCTTCAGCTGGCTAGGCTATTTTTGTCAGGTTATATTGTAACTAAGACTCGGTTTCCTACAACTCAAAGTAAGCTTCCATTTCTATTTTGATTATAGGTTTCATATTTTCAGAATCTTTTGCTAAGCAATCATATTCATAAGGTTTCCCTGATTCATCTTCCCCAACACTAAATGTCAGTAAATTTTACAGTGTATTCTGATATCTTTTCAATGAGCCTATTTTGTGTGATTTCAAACAAACTCATATACTCATGACAGTCTTCTAGTACTAAAAATAATCACCTGCATAATGTGAAACTCATTGTCCTTCTCTTAATTGCCTTTATGGGTAATAGAATCCTAACAGCCATTTTTGATAAGTGCTCATCTTGGATGTTTTGATGTGGCTAATTCTCACCCATACTCCAGAATGTGGGAATAACTTCTGAATGTGTAAATATGGTCTTTTTCAACACTAAGAGTTTCTTAAAAGGCATGATACAGTTTATTAAAGAAAATAGTTCTGAAACTAAATTGTATAAATTAAGCAAGTTAGGTTGTATTTAACCTTTATGGTAGCACCTTTAAGACGCTATTGTGAGAATGTTTGTTCCTGGAACAACATCTTTAAAAAAATAGGTAAGAGGTAAGGAGGTAAATTCTGCTACTTGTTAAATCATTATATTGGTTTGTTTAGCATAGGCCAACACAGTTTATTTATAAGGTCAAGTGAATATATGCAAAGCTTATGGAAATACATCATGTTGTGCTGTGCTGTAGTCTAGTCTCAATTCATGTATTACTTCTGTAGGTATAGTAGCTCAGGATTGCATCCTAGTACTGTTTTAATTTCCTTGGTTGTTCTATGGAAAAAAATGTTTAACAGTATATCAGGGTGCTGAAAGCAAGCTTCCTTTTTATTTAAAATCATTCATTAAACTAGTTAAATCTAAAATTTCTTGATGGACTAGTGGTGTTTTTTCTATCTTCTATCTAAACACCACTTGAAATTGATTACTGGATTTCTAAACCCCTCAGCAATTAACAGGTTAAAAGAGTATATGGAGAAAAAAGCATATTCACTAAGGGACACAGCATGGAAGTAGGACTTGTTTACTCTCTCCTCAACTGCAAATTTTGTTTACAGGTGTGTTCCAGATAAACAGCGCTCATTTGCTCTTGGAGTACAGTTAGTGTTTCTGCGACTACTGGGTATGACTTCCTTGTTGAAACATTTGCCTCTGAATAATCTATGTATTTGACTTTTTTTTTCCTAGACTTTTAAATAATGCATTAAGAAGCTTTTGGAGGAGCTTGAGGCAGTCTGGCTTATGGGACATACTTGTAAGGTAGCATCTGGATTCAAATTCCTCGTTAAAAGGGCATTCATGCTCTCTGTAGCCTCTCTCATTCTTATGAGCACAAACCAAATACAGGCAAACTGTCACTCTTTCAGTAAAAGGCATCTGCTGGTGCTTTCCCCAGAAGAAGGCCTATTCTGAAAGCTGAGACAAGAAAAAGCAAATGTAATAGTGATGCCCTGGGAAGGCTGACCTGAAACACAGACTGGACAGAGCTTAAAGAATAAAGTAGATATTTATTAAAAGGCCTGTAGGGGTACACCTTGGTAAGGACAAGAGGCTGACCAGGGCTTACAACCAAGGTAGACTTAGAATGGTCACAAAATGGCTGACCGGTCACAAGGCCTTACCCCTTTTAAGTTTTGGTCCATTTGCATATTGGGATTTAATTGTCCAATTACAGATTCAGGTGTTGAGGTCTCATGTTTGTTTTCTCTCTTCAGTCCACTGTTTGTGCTTTTGGGCTTGAAAGCTGTAGCCATTTTCCTTGGTCTTCAGCAGGAAAAGGATTTGTTTCATCTACCTACTCTGTGAAGAGAGCTTACTAGCACTTAATATGAGGCTCAGAACTACACCCTTAGGCAACACAGAGTCTGGAAAACATGAAAGCTAAAACTTAAGGCATCAATAGAAAACAGTTTCATGTACAATCTGAAATCCAGAAGTTGAAAGAAAAGTGAATATGTGGAGTCTTTTCTCTTCTTCATTCTTTTAAAATGTCTGACTAATTGTAGCATTTATTGAAATTGCAGATAATTGTACATAAATAATTACAGAGTATACTATGGGAAATATAATACTTAAGTTCTGAATCTAAGCATCTCCAGCATTACAGTAAGAAAGATGAATCTCCTTAAGTAAAACAAAGCTAAGTGTAGGTATTTTCTGATCCACATGCATTTGAATTTTCTCAGGCATAATTAAAATTCTTGTTTTAATAGTAGACTGTTTTTAAATGGTATATTTGATTTAAGGCTGGGACAAGACACTGTTGCTGATTGGACTTTTATACCAAGATTTAGTACTGCAGCCCTTCCCTCTCCTTTGAGATCACATATGTGAGTTCTCACAAAGTGAGAACTGTATAATGAATTTTCTCTATGCATCCAACTGAGAGAAATGTTAGGTACAGACTTACTATGTAATATGAGGCCTATGACTTTGATTCAGATGTCTAGTGTTTTGTTCTCCCATTTTATCTGCCTCACCAGCTTGGCATTTCACTGTATGCATGAAAACCAGGTACGCCGTGTAACTGAAACATTCTAACATGTTACTCTGTTTTTTAGGTACTATTCCTGGACCAATTTTGTTTGGTGTTGCTATAGACAAGAGTTGCACTCTGTGGGACATTAATGAATGTGAAATTAAAGGAGCTTGCTGGGTATATGACAATGAAAGAATGGCTTTTTCACTGATAGGCATAAGTAAGTCTTTTATATTAAATACATATACTAGGTAATATATATATATGCTGACCCTGACTGCTAGATGGGAATTTTTTTAAATAAAACCTTATGCTTTTCATTCTTAGCAGCAGTGTTTTTTAAACATTTTTTCATAAATAATCAGCAAAACATTATGGAAAGAGAATCACCACAGTAAGTAAACCTTAAAGGTTACTTAAAAAACTCTTTTAATAATAACACAAAATAGTTTTGATCTTTGATCTTGCTTCATTGTCACACTTTATTTACTAGATGTTTAAGGGACTGGCTCACACTTCAGTCTGTCTTCAGGGCAATGAGCATGATTAAGGGAGTGAAGATGATTAGAGGGATGGAGTATCTCTCCTATCAAGAAAAGGCTGAGAGAATTGGGTTTGTTCAGCCTGGGAAAGTGAAGTGTCTAAGATGACTTTATTGAGGCCTTTCAGTACCTGAAGGGGAGCCTACAAAAAAAGATAAAGACTCCATAGGAGAGCATAGTGAGGGATCAAGGGGTAATGGATTGAAACTCAAATGGTAGGTTTTGGTTAGATATTGGGAAGAAACTGTTTACTGAGAGGGTGGCCAGGCACTGAAACAGGTTGCACAGACAAGTTATGGATGTCCCATGCCTGGAAGTGTTCAAGGTATGGGGCCCTGTGCAGTGTGATCTAGTGGAAGGTGTTGCTGTCCCCAGCAGAGAGTTGGAAGTAGACAGTCTTTAGGTTCCTTTCCAACTCAAACCATTCTGTGATTATCTGGGTTGGTGTGTTGGCAGTTGAGGTCTGGGGAGCTTTCTTCCTCTTTTTGTTTTTCAGTTCTTTTCCATAACTTACATAAAATTCTTGAAAATATCTCTGAATGCTAGTTAGAAAAATTCCTGACTTGTTTAACAATCTGTTCCCTTCAGATATGAGGTATGTATGTCAGTGGGAGAGAGGGTAGACTTGCATCTGCCATAAATGCCACTGTCCTGTCTTCTAGCAGCTGTGATATTTACAATGTGTAAACTGAAGTAATGATGTCTAATCCTGAAACTGAAAAAGCAGTCGTCACAACTTGAGGTTAAGGATCTCATGGCATATTTGTGATCAAATAAATCTCTCCTTTTTTGCCTTTCTCCTTGGCCTTGCAAGTTGCGCAGACACCTTTCTGTAACCTTTTAAGACAGCTGATGAGAGCTGTCATATATTTAACAGGCATTCTATGTGGCAAGTTTTAGTTTCTGGAAAATATTGATATAATGAATGACAGTACTGAGACAAGAAATAAGAAAGACTTGCACTTCAGGCTAGAATGGGGTGAAGAAATACAGAACTGGAGAAATAGCTGCTGCAAGCAAAAACTGGCAGGCAGGTGAGAGGTCAATTCAGCTGGATGACTGTCTTTATCTGCCCTTTCCCCTTCATGTAAAATACATTTAAATGGAGGCTATGAATTTCAGTCTTACAGGGTGTATGTAACTCACCGTATGAGGCTTTATAAAGGAGTGAAACACTGTGTCTGATACTGAAAGTGAGTGCAATAAAGACTCTCCTGTTCTTTGCATTCAGGTGCTGCTTGCAAAATCATCACAATCATCTTTGTGGTCATGGCAGTGTATTTCTACAAACCTCCACCATTAACTAAACCCCTGCCACGAAAGACTTCAGAACAGATATCTGCTATATGCACATAAGTTATTATCAAATCAGGGACTTTTGAAAGAAAACAGTAAAAATAAACATTATTGCAACATTTTTACCAAAGTTCTTGTTCACTGTTGCCTAAATATAAAAGATCATATTCAACATCTGAACAACTTGAAATATTTTGAATCTGTACTATTCTCTAATTTGCTAAACATTGTTTAGTATTCCGTTGTGGCTATCCAAAGAATTACACTGAAATTTGCTGTCTAATTTTAAAAGTCTAGTATGTAACTTAATTGTAACAAGACGGAATGCTCTGATCTTAAAACAGGAAAAATAAACTGAACTGAGCTGACTGGGCCCCATTTATCCCTAAATGTTACTGTAGTGGGAGAAAACAAGTAATTTGGTCTATTGAAGAGAACTGTGTATGTTTAAAAAGGATTTAATGTGCACATAATCTGGCCTAGTGCCTTTGGGGATTTGTCTGTAGGAACACTTGGAAATGTGTGAGTTTTGCTGTGTTTTAGAAATATATTTGCATGTTATCTTAATGGCATAAGTTCACTTTTTAGTATTTGTAGGAAAATATAAATAGTTATGATAGAATAACTGGGTTGCAAAATCAAAATACTTGTTAATTTAAGTACTTGAGTTTCTATCTGGAATATATACAGAAACTTGCAGTCCAGCTACTTTATTTAAGCATTCTTAAAATGTATCTATAATATTTGAAAATAAAACCTATTTTCTTACTACATCTGTATATGCTTTGTTATTTGTATATGCTTTGTTATGTGACTGAGTTTTTCTTGACTCCAAGAAAGACAATGCTGAAGGCTAGCAAGGATGTGTATGGAAGCATCAAAACTAAAGTATGGCTTTATTTTCCTTTTCACTTATGAGTCATGTTATTAAAGCCATATTTGTATAGCACAATGCAAGTGGTCACAGGTTAGCTACTGTTATCAGACATTAAACTATATTGCCTACTACTGAAATATCATTCAATATTGACAGGAAATTTTTAATGAGTAAGAGGCCCTCTACACTTCGGTAATTTTTTTTCTGGTGCATTTTTTTCTTCCAAGAAAATTCAAGAATTCATGTCACTCTTAGGAAGCTCTGTGCCCTCTTCCTTGGGTTACAAGGGCTGTGCCCAGTGACTCTGCCAAGATTTTTAAACAAGTACTAGAGCAAAGGATTATGGCATTTGGCTCAAGTTTCATCTAATTCTTTAAATGTAGCTGTTAAATTAGGTAGAGGATAAGTATGCAACTCAAGAGCCTCTTTTTGTAAATAACTATTCAGGAAATAAAGCAAAATAGACTACATCCTATGAAAAAATGACTTGATGGCTTTTGAGGGAGAGAAGGAGAGGGGCAGGATTTGCTTGCTTCATATAGATAAATGTCTCGCGATTAGTTCTGTGCATGTTTCCTGATGAATGGGCTTATAGGAAGAGATTAACTACCCTTGAAAGAATGGAATACTGATTGTGCTAGTTTTGCATTAACTGGTTTTTGGTGAGGAGGGAAAGAGCCAGCCACAGAAGTGATTTTTTTTAAGAGAAGCTGCTAAGAGCTTCTCCCGTGCCTGGAAAAACCAATTGCTGGTTGGCTTTGAGAATAGGCATGCTTATAAGCTAAAGAGCTGAACACGCCTCTGTGAAATTCACATTTTAAACCGAACAAACTCTGGGAATCTCTCCTCTTTTTTTCTGGCCTGAGAACAGGTAACAAGCTGGCCTGGCCCCCCGCTCCATGTAGCTGGACTGGGCCAGATGGGCTCTGCTGTGGGGCCAAGCCCCTTTTCAGGGAGCCTGCTGGTCCCATCCTGGCAGGCTGCAGCCCTGGCGGAGGGAGGAGAGGCCATTGCCCTGCGGTGTGCTGCAGCTGAGTCCTGCCTGGCTGCTGAAATCGTGGCTGTCCCCTCCCACAGTGCGGCCGCCGAAGAATCTTCTACCATAAACAGCTCCAGCTGTAGTCCTGGCCTGGGCCCCTGAGATTTTGGCACAGCCCCTCCCCCAGTGTGGCCTGAAATACTTCACTTTGACAGCTCCGGCTGCTGCGTGGCAGAGATCACATGGTCATCTGCAAGCCCCAGCGAGATTAACTCCTTTACTGCACAGATGAAACTTGTCAATCGTTTCTCAAGTACAAGAAAAGGACAGAGTGAAGACATGTAGAGAAACAGCTTGAAGACACCAAGGTCAGTGAAGGAGTCAAATCTCAGATGGGAAGAAAATGAAAAGATGCCTTAATTCTTTGCAAGGTCATAGTGATGCACTATGATATATTAGAATATCCCTGTAATTAATGAAAAAGTATGGGGGAATAGAGTATTCAAATTGTAGGCATGAGCAAAGGCACCCATGCTGAGTCAAGCAGATGTTGAAGTAGCTGTGATCTAATGAATTTGAACAAAAAAAGACAAGAGTGAAGAAGACCCTTTGCCCCCAGACAGGAAGAAGACGACCTCTGTTCCCAGAGATGAAGATGATCTTAGAGACTAAGAGATCTAAGAGAATCTTTGCTCCTGAACAGCTCATCCTTAAAAGTATACCCCATTAGCCAAAGACTGAGCTCTCAAAAACAGTTGTAGGAAAAGCTGTAAGTCGAGGGGAGCTTCATATAGTGATCAGATTTCCGTTTCCCTGGGCAGCTGATTTATAACATTGAAGCCACAAAAGCACTGTTTCTGGTGGAGAAGTCTCCATGGCATGGTGAGAGACTTCTCTCCCTAAGAAAACTGATGAAAGACTATTCTAGAGGTAATAAACTGACTGAAAGTCCCAGTTTTTGTCTCTGTATGTTCTCAGTGGAAAAGAAAGCTGTGGGGAGAGGTGAAGTGTTCTGAAGGTTTTATTCTAATTCTTAAAATTTTTCTTTTAATTCTGTTAATAAAGTTTTCTTTTTACCCTTTAAAGTTTGAGCCTGCTTTTCTCTCCTAATTCTTATCTCACAGCAGAAAATGAGTAAATAATTCTAGTAAGTGCACTGGCATTTGGTCAGCATTGGACCCACTACACTGATCCTTCTTAATGTGTGTCCATGTGTCCTAAAACTCTGAATTAATTTTCCAGCTCTGACATGGTTTGCGTGGGATGCAGCAGATCATTAAAAGACACATAGCATAGCTCAACTGGTAAACTTGCTTCTTTTGTTCTGTTACAGACTCTGAGATCATTGTTTACAGTTTCTGCTGCTTAATGTGGTTGCATAGATTACAACACCTGTGGGGCAGAGCAATGAGAGCTTTCTCTTCTGAAGAAGTTACCAGCAGTCTTTCTTGCACTGGAGTGGTTATCTGGGGGGAGAAGGAAAGAAGAATTGCTGTTGTAACTTATAATCTAGCTTTATGACTCATTAAAGATTTCCCTTGCTGGTTTAGGAGTATCACAGTGACTAGAAGACAGGCCAGATAGCAGTTTATCCATTTACCTTGTTTCATGGCAATACATAGTGAAGGCAAGTAGACGTTGTGTCAGAGGTTTTACAAAGTAAAGGTAAACTTCACAGATAGGTGTGTTGTATTGCAGTGGGTTGAGTGCCCACTAGCATTATTTACTCTTTTTCTGCTGTGAGAAAAAGCAAAGCAGGCTCAGACTTAAAGGCTATAAAGAAGGCTTTATTAACAAAACTACAAGAGAGAAAAAATTAATAAGAATCAGAATAAAACCTTCAAAACACCTCTCCTCCCCCACAACTTTTCTTTCCCTTCTCACTTACAACATACAGAGACAAAACTTGGGTCAGTTGACCACCTCTGAAATAGTCTTTCATCAGTTCTTTTAGAGAGAGAAGTCTTTTTCCAACTTCTTCACAAGAAACACAGTTCTCTTATGGCTTCAATTCTCACAAATAGCAGCCTCCCATATCATGCAGCCTTCCCACAGCTGCATTATAGGCCCCGTAAAGTCATGGGGTACCATTTTAAGGATGAGCAGTTCAAAAGCAAAAGTTCTCTTCAACTCCCACCAAGATAATTTTATCTCTGGGAACAGAGGTCTTCTCCTGGCGGCAGATCTTCATCTCATCTGTGTCTCTGTTCAAGCTTCTCATAAGGTCACAACTACTTCAATATTGTAGTGGTTTTAAAAGCA
>VXBN01014130.1:22013-39682 GCA_013397395.1 Sinosuthora webbiana | reverse complement strand
CATAGTCACCCTAGGACAATCCTGTACAATAAACCTGTAATATCCCTTGTGCATGTAAACAGCTTTGTTACAGGATAAAACCACTTCTGACATAAAAAACCCTTTAATATTGCTCTTAGCATTTTATTTAAAATTTAGCAGAAATAAAGAATGATTCAGTGTAGTTTTTCTCTTGATTTTAATTATTCATGCTTTTGTTTTGCAGTGTAGATTTCATTAGTAAAAGTATGTTGGCCTATAGAACTAGGTTTCTTGTTTGTTGGGTTTTTTTTTCATTTGGTTGGGTTTTTTTTTTTGTTTTGTAAACACTTCCTATTCCCTAAGTAGAAAACCAATATAAAGTTAAGAGTAAAGTAGTGGTCTATAGTAAAAAAAAAAAAAAAAAATAGTAATTTGTTTCTAATTTTAAAAACCAATGTAAAAACACATTGTATGTCTATTGTATTCATGATTTTTTTGCAGGCTTTCCACAAGTTTTCCAAGAAAATTAAAAACAAATTCGTATTCTTTACAGAAGACCCTAGCCTACGTTAAGTTTTGGAAGTCCTCAATCAGTAATAATTTAAAAAGTGCCTCTAGTCAAATGAAGTACCAAAGCTATTCCAGATGTTTCTCTGGTTAATAAAGTTAGTTAGATTTGGTGGGCAGCTGACACTTAAAAGTTATCCCAGTTCTGAGATATGTTGTTTCTTACGGAAGATGTATCAATGAGATCCATATAGTCTGCTAGACCAACATCCAGCCACTCTTTACTTCCTCCTCTCAACAGGGTAAGGGGAAAAACTAAGGTGGAAAAACTTTTGGGCTGGGACAAGGACCGGAATGCCACTTACCAATTACCTTCAAGGGCAACACCGACTAAAAATTCTGGGAAAATTAATGTAATCTATAATTAATTAAAAAACAACAACAACAAAGATAAAAACACCTTGCCCCACACTCCTTTCTTCTTCCCAGGCTCAAATTAATCTCTGACTCCTCTACCTAATGTCCCCCAAGTGGGGGATGGGAAGTGGATATTGCAGTTAGTTCATAAGAGCTCCTGTCTGCAGCTCCTTACTTGTCAGTCGTTTTCCCTGCTCCAAGACTGGTCCCTCACACACCAGAATACCTGCTGCTGTGTGGACTCTTCTATTCTCCCCCATAACCCCTTGCTTCCAGCACCTGAGCACCTGCACGTGTACTAAGGCTTTGTGTTTACTGACATACACAGTGGAAAAACATTTGCAAAAATTTGGTTCCTCTGACCTTTACTAGGGAGCATCATCAGAAGGACGCTTATAACATTACTGTAGTTGCAAACCAGAAGGGCATACACTGGGAACAGTCCCTGTAAGGGCTGACCCACTTGTCAGTAAAGCCTCTCCTTCACATGCTAATAATGGCTTTCATATATTTTAAGAGGTGCTATTTAGAGCATATATATGTTATAAAATAATACTAGCATAAAGAGATTATGTAGTGTTCATACAGAGTTCCCTTTGTTGGCCAGAATCCAAATCTATATTTGTTAAATGTGTGTAGTAGGTCTTTATTTATGCTTATGCTCTGGAAAGTTCTATGAGTGCAATTTTAAAATACTTTTACATTGACAGAAATAAGTGAGGGTATTTACTTAATAAATTTTTATTAACTTCCAATACAAAATTTTCCCGTGAGGAAAAATGATATCAAAATATCTCCATAATTTTTGTGTTCCTGATGTCATACAGTGAAAGTTGTTAGTTTTCACCAAGTGATATTTAGGGGCCATACCCCAATATCAAGACAGTGGTAATGTATTCACTCTGATAAAAATATTTCCTTCTCTTCATTACTTCTATCTCATACTTCTTGACTCAGTGTCACAGCTTCTCTCAAGCTGCTGGGAGCATTAAAATTTCTAGCAGATGTCATTGGTGGTGATAGCATATGGATTGGTTCTCACATACATGCCACAGTTTTTACACTGTTGAACCATGTATGTATACATGTATTTACCAATGTAAATACATTACATATATGCAATGTATTTACATTAGCTTCAGCTCTTTATTGGTGGATGCATGCAATTCTTTGCTTATTTATTTTTTTATCCATCAACATCTTTTTCAGACATAATTGGCTTCTCTGCTTCACATACAATATCTTCCCTAGAGTAATCTTCAATCTCAGTAAGCACAAAAACAGTAGGAAGCAAATTGTACCCTAGGATGCTCAACCATCTTTTCTACTGAAGTCATTAGCATCCCTGAGTGATAAGTCATCAAGGGAAGAATTTCACCCCAATTGTTTATGTCACAAGTCACTGTCTTTTCAGGCAGAAATCATTAGAGGAACCTATCCTATTTTTTCTTGAATCAGAATTCCCTGAGCCACTTTAAAAATTTAGGGTGCATAAAGAACATGTCACTGACATTTGATGGAACTTCTGGAGAGCAAAATTACTTTGTAGAAATGAAGGTTTACTATTTCTGTGAGCCCTGGAAAAATACTCAGCTGGGCAAAGACATATACATATATATATGTATCATTACATTAGTATTGAGTTATATGGAATTCTGAATAAACTATATAGTTAAAATAGTTTTCCTGTTTTGCAGTTACACAGGAACAGAAAACTGAGGAAACCTGAATTTGGGCTGGGTTGGGAAGAAAGGTCACTTTCCTCGTTGTTAAGAAAGGATGAGTTCAGGCAAAGGTTCACTTTTATAATTTTTTTTTCCTCTGTTAGCCTCAACTACTGTCCTGACGAAGGAAAGAGTAAAGAAGAAATTAAAGAAAAGCCAAATATGACCACTAGGTAAAAAAAAGTGATTTAAGTCATACCAGTAAAATCTGAGATGCAGAAAACTAAAGATGTGGATTATAATTTGGTGGAAATGAGAAGTGTGAAGGGTAGTACAGAAAAAACAAAGCATTATTTAATGCAGGAAGAAGATAGAAGGTCAAAGAGAGAAGAAAATCAGCAGTAATATAGGAGACTGATAGCAGCAAAAGAAAAATGACAATTCATTTACTCAGCTAAGATGAAATCTGGGTACAGAACAGGAGAAAAGCAGGGAAAGCTAGCAATTAGTTAGGAATAGTATTGCAGCTCCTGAAATCTGAGGATGTTATTTTTTGCACATATGGCTTTCTTCTCAGAATACCCTTTATGAATATCTCAAGTCCCTATTCCATCACAGAAGTGAAAGAAATACCAGATAAGAACAGGAAGGGAAAAGCGACTTTGGGGAAGGGTAGGAGCATATGTTAACCATTCCAGCTAAAGGCAAGAAGAGTAAATCTGAGAGGTGTATGGGAAGAAGAAATAGAAGTATCCAAACCTAATAGGAGTTGATACTGTGGACTTTTGCTGTAAAAAAGACCACAAAGCCAAGCAACAAGGATGTTTTTAATGAGTGCAGACAGCTCTTTCATAAGCAATTTTAGAGCAAAAGAGTGAATAGGGAAGTTGTGTGCAAGAAAAGATAATTTGAAAAGTTGGACACATAATCTAGGGCAGAACTACAAGGTAATGTGGAATAAAAAAAAAAAAATTATATGTCTTTAGAGGAGGCTTTCTCTCTCAGATAATCAGTCTGAAACTGATGGTAGCTTTAGGTCTATATTTGTCTCAAGCAATAAACAAAGTCAGCAAGGGAATTGAGTTTCACAGTTAAAAGAGAAGTGATGAGGGACAAGGAAAGGATGATATAGTTTGGCCTTATATTTTGAGGTTTTTCATATGCTGCAGTAAACTTCCTCTGAACATTTCTTTAACACTGTTTAAAATTCGCTGTAATTTATTTCCACTCAGCATGTTTTCTGATTGCAATTATCTCTTTATTCTTATCTTTCACTACAAATCTTAATGGCAGTTGTGATTAGGAGTCTGCTGCATATTGATTATGTTGATATGTGCGTAGCAAGTTATTTATGTACTTAATTTAAATTAATTTTATTTGCAGGATTGAAACAGATGTTTTGTAGTTGTGATTTCCCACTGACTGTTCAATGAAGTGTCACTTACATGAAGCCTTTTCTTTCCAGAAGCTTTTATTTAGTTTGCCCTTATGTTTCTGATCAGGACTGCATGAGAAAATTACTTTCATATCTAGCACAAGTAGACATTTTGAGATTTATGGTTCATTCTCTCTCTATTGGATATGTACTGTACTTTGTTACTAAGCTCATTGAAAATTTTTCTGGCTCTGTTTATGCATACTTTTTACATGAATTCAGATACTAGCTGAGCAGTAAATCACAGTAGCCTTGGATGCTGTGTGAGTGCATGTGTACATGTGAAAATAATGTGTTTCAGCTAATAATTTATAGGACTGAGGTATGTATGAGTATTCTTTAAATCATGCTACAATACACTAAAGATTAACATTCTCTACATAGACCTCTAAAGGTCATCTATAGTCTTACATAGATATGAAGCTTTTTTTTCTTATTTTACAGTCACCACTTCATGCTTTCTAAAGGAGAGTAAAATAAAAAAAGTAATAAGGAGAGTAACTGATAATAAGACCAACACAATCCATGGCAAAGGGCTAGGAAGGACTTCACGATTGGTTTTGTCTGTATAGCTGGTACTTTTTTTGACCTGCCTCATATGCCAAAGGCCTTTTTATTGCTTTTATGAAGAAAAAGACAATAAAATATTACTATGGACATAGTCTATGTGAAAATTAAAATTAAATCTGAAAGCCTTGTTTTCACCTAGAATCCTGAAACTGTGATAGCATTAACATCCTTAGATTCTCTCTTTGCTCTTTGGTCTTTTTAAAAAATGATAAATCTGGTAAAGATGTTATCTACACTCTTAGAATTTCCTGGTAATGGCAAGAAATAAATAAAAATTTATTTGTTCCCCAATATAGAATTTTGTGTTATTAAACACTATGGAATTACTGCTCTCTATTTTGCAATGAGGGTTCTAGAGAATAGTTAACCTTTCCATGGTGTGTGGTATCTGTGGTGTATTTTGCAAACAGCAAGATATATAAGATGTTTTCCTTGGTCTTGCACAGGGAGGTGGAAAAACAAATTCTGGATCATATGTGTTGAATTTCCTGCACTAAAACAGTCCCCGGCACTTATAATGTTTATTTTTAGATTTCAAATACTCTTTTTTGCAGCAATTTTAGTTCCTTGTTGGATCTTATATGTCACTTTATTTCTTGAAAAGTCTTTAGCCATTTTCTCTATTGCTGTGTAATGGAAAATAAATCAGGGACTGAGGATCTTGTTGGTTTAAATGATGATAATCAGTCTCCCATATAGGAAATACATGATCACTAGTTTGAGACTTTTATTCCTAGTGCTACTACTTTCAGAAAAGTCGTTTTTTATTGGCGTTTTTATTTGGTTTTGGGTTTGGTATTTTTTTATTGCAAAGTGGAAATTAAGTATTGTAGACCTCTTAAAAGAGACTGATGGGAATACATAGTTATAAATACTGTGTTTAAAATTTGTATAATCATCATACTTGCTTGAAATTTGGTTTGTTTAACACAGATTGATTTCACGCAGTTCAACTAGAAAAAGAACAATAAATAATTAGGAATCATAAAATTGAGCCTACTTTATGAAAAATGCAAGAGGAGCATAAGATCTTTACAATCAGAGAAATAGCCTTTCTTTGTCTTTTAAGACCATCACCTCTTCTGTCCTTCTCTACTCCCCCAGGATGCTGTGCAGAGTAGTTTTCATCTGTAATTATGATCTTCCTAGGCCAGAAAAAAACTATAAGCCTCACTGACAGGATGCTTTTTTTATATTCTTGTTGGAGATAGTGCAATTTTTTTCCATGTAAGATAGGGGCAACTCAAGACATTTGGATTATACTGTAATATTTTCAAACATATTACAAAAGGAAGATCAAAGCACTTTGCTAAAATATTCAACAAAAATTTGGAAAAGGGGACCATTCACTGTCAGCCTAAAAAGACTGGGTAATTATCTGAATCTAACAATATATGTCTAATGTCAACGTGTTACTCGTTATGCTTTTTGACTTTTTCAGGACATTTAGAAGGAAATACTTGACTGCTTAGTTGCTTTTATACTATTACATTACACTATCAGATAGAACATAAACTACTTGTAAAAATAGTCAATTTGTCTACCTGTATGTGTACATACATGTACTCATGAACTAACTGTGCAGATTTTTTCTTTCTTTGCAGGTTTTGTTGTTCAGTAGTTAAGCTGGGGAATAGAAGGGGTTTTGGTGGACTTCATTTGCGTTTTGCTACAATAGTTACATTGGTTATAAAAGTTAAATTAACTACTCCTTTATAGGGGAATGGGAGCAATGGGGAGGGGCTTTGGGGGCTGAGCAGGAAGTTGTTTTTATATGCAGAGTAACAATAAAGATTCTGGAAAAGCCTGTGGTTCTAATAGGCTTGATTGTGACAGTCATATTGAATTTTTAGGCTAACCTACATAAAAGAAAGGTTTAGTCTTTAAACTGAACCACACGTATTCTTACAATCTGTGACTTAACCTTGTTCATTCTGGCCATCCCAGAAGAGTAGACTCCAGGGAACACAGAAATTTCTGAATTTCAGGAGATAGGAATGTGTGCGTCTAGGTTTGTTTGCAGCCCTTCATAAATTGCATTGAACTGGTCAGTCCTTCAAAAGACCAGTGTTGTAGTTGAGAAAGGAAAAGGTTTTGAAATTTTAAAAAAATGTTAAGATAGTAAGTGTAGCTTTGAACTTCTTCAACTGGAATTCTTTTCTTCAGTTACTGAAGAGGGAAATTTTTTGGGTATTGTGTTCTATCTCCTTACCTCTGCCCATTATTCAAAAATACTGGCAAACACAAATAACTCCAGTCAGCCACAGAATGTGCAGCTATTGTGCTAGGAATTATAAATAAGAGTCTGAAAGCTGATCTTTTGCTACTTACATAGTGGAATCTTGGAGACTGCCTTAAAAGGCTTAGACAAAGCTGTGCACAGCAATTGTACTTATCTTTGTACTGCCAGAGGATTCTTAGGTGATGTGCTGCCATGTTCCCATTTATTCTAATACTGTAATTACTGTAGAATTTGGATCAACTGTAGTAATTATGTGTGTGTAAAGCGTCCTTTAGCAGCTTTGACAATGGGATTCACTACAGAGAGACTAACCTTCACAGCTGACAGAAACTTTACTATTCCATAGAACTTCTAATACCAGTATCACTATAATTCCCTTGCTAAAACAGGCAAATAATTTTGTGAAAGTAATGAATATGAACGAAAAGGCAGACTTTCTCAGTGTTGATGTAAAACCAATTTTAAATTACTATCTCAATAAGGTTTTTAATTTTAACAGGATTATATTTAATTTTAACTCTTAGTCTTCTGTGTTTGTCAAGGAAGGTAATTTATTATGTCAAAGTGTAACTATTTTGAACTTAAAATATAGAAGAAAAGTGAGTTGCTGACAATCTGATTTGTTTCAACCTGTTAAAGAAATATTTTCCCAATGGTTTCTAGCCAAGAGCTATGCAAATATAAATTGATATTCAAATAAACAGCATAAAAATTGTTAATAATGTACAGTGCCCTCCTAGATATTTGTTGCTGCAGTACAACTTCTGATTTGTATGAATCAGTTTTCATTGTCATTTATTAGCAATCAACTATGATTATTTGGCTCTAGTGTTTGCAAACTATAATTCATCATCCTCCTATCTTTTATTTATGAGACAATGTCAAACGAAAGAAGCAAATTATGCATTGTTATTGTTTAGAAGCACTCTGCACTCTACAGCATATTAACTTTGCCATGAGGTGTCAGTATTCAATGTTCTGCTCTGACTACCGTGTACATCCAATCTGCTTTCATCTCACATAGTGGAGAAAGTTGACTTTTCAGTGGAGTCTCACATTCTGGCAACTGTGAGTCCAGAAACAGCTCTAAAAGAACCCTGACCCGTTGAAGTCAATGGGAGAATTGCCATTTATATCAGAGAGGCCAAGATTTTATCCCTTCTGTTCTCCTTGTTGATGCTTTGGTTGACACCTGTGCTAAGCAAATAGGAAGCAGAAGAGAATAGATTCCTTCTGTTCATTCTTGTACTGAATATTCTGAAAATATTCAGTACAAAGAAAATATTTGAATTTTTTGAAATGGAGCTGTTTAAATCTTACTTAATCTATTTTTGCAACAGTCATCCTAAAGTAAAATATTTTAAGAAAGGGAAAATGACAGTAAGGTAGTCTCTGATGTCATTACATCTGTTACTGAGGAACAGTTACAACTACTAGGAAAGCTGGGCATTTTTCTTCTAGATTTCTAAAATTCCTATAATGATAATTACATATAATTATCATATTCATACTAATTTATTATGGAAATGACATATATTTATAACAAAAAGCAGTTGTGAAACAAATTAAACAAAACAATAAATGGAATTAAAGAAAGAAAAGGTGAGCATATACTTTATAAATAATATGTAAAAGCATTTTGTACCACTAGAAATTCTATTTTATTCCCGGCTATTAGTGCCTCCAGTATGGCATTACTGTGTAATAGTCTAATTGTCACCCTCAGAGAAGACTCCATTTCATACTATTTTATTNTATTAATATTAATATTAATATTACTGTGAATATGGAGTTCTAATTAAGTTAGTTGTAACAGTCAAAAATTTAGTAAGAGAACCATACCTTAAAATTAACAATTGAACACTATATGATGTTTTCATTTTAATATCTATATTATAGTTACATATTATAGCTTGTTTGATAGATCTTATCATTGAACTCAGATAAAATTTGAATTTTAACTTTGCTCATGCTATTTCTTTTCAAAACCTACTAATGTATCTTAATAGTAGCATGATTTCAAGAAAAAAAAAGTGACATGAGACAGCTGTAAGCCTTTTTCACATTGCTTGTGTTTTGTAGACCTCATTCTTAAACTCATCTGAGCATATAGGGCAAACCAGGGGGATATGAATATTCTCATGAAGAGCACCATGCAGACATGTGTAAGATTCATTATCTAAACAGTATCTGAAACTGAGGATGCATTGGTTCTGCAGTTTCACTTTCTTTTGTTTGTGTTCTCACAATACAGTATTTATTTGCAATCATGAATGCTAATTCCTGAATCATACATTGTTGGCTCCAACCAGGCCTCAGACACAGCAGTATTATTAGAGCCAAACTGAGACATGCAATACAGGAAATTCAGTTAAGATTTTCTGAAATTTAATACAAAGGGTTGGTGAGCCAGAAAGCCTTGTGGATTAAGATCCTTTTCAGCTGAATGATACATCCTTTAATGATCTGAGGCTTTTGATCATATATATCTCTCATGGTCCTTCTGAATCCTGTCCTCCCTGTTTCCCATCTTCACCCAGAAGACACTGTTTCTTTTGAAGAGCACTGTCAAAACATTTACTTATAGTGATTGCATCAGGCACACTTTGCATGAAACACAAATGCCACAAGGCATCACAAAGAGGCTGAGACACCTCTGGTGTACTAATTAGAAAGGGTTTCTGGAGTTCTGACCCAGCAGCAGAGACAGTGGCTTGCCAGTCAGTAGGCATTGCAAGTAACTCCACATTGCATTTGTAATGTCACAATAGTATTGTGGTTGTCATGTGAAATTATTAGTGACAATAATGAGAAACCTGAAGTGGTGAAATGATTGAAAGCACACCTGTGATCATATTCTCAACAAAAATTAAAATTGCTTTTCTCAACTGACTTTTTCTGCTGTCATGTACTGTGCACCATTTCCATGGTAATGAAACATTCATGCCTCTTATGCTCTTTTCAGATAATGCATTCCCCTCAGGTGTATGTTTTTTATCATCTTCGATTTTACTGTATGAATGCTGACGTTGTAGGTGATTGCAGATGTGCTATAATGCTTAGTTTCCACAAATAGTCTCTCCTTTCCCACTCCTGTTACTCAGGTATTTATAGCTCTGTCACAAAGCCATTGATTGAATGGTGTAGATGTCAGTATATTCAGTTTCTTTTAAAAGACTTAGTAGATGAATTGATACAGACAAAAATAATATGAAAGATTTATCTAATATAGAACATTCATTCCTAGACTTCAATTCTTTATAACTAATGTATTTTTTATTGACCATGCAACTTAAATGTACTTTTTCAGAATGTTTATTTAGATGTGAGTAAGAAGATTAAATATTTTAAATAGCCAATATTTTTTTATACATACCTTTTTTTAAAAAAAAACATGTTGATTAAACTCATCATTGATCACACCATTCTTACTGTCCTGAATAACCTCCTTGTCCTCTGTATTCCTTTGTACATCTTTTATGAGAATCTGTTCCATGATCATTCCAGAGAGAGGGGTGAGGCTGACAAGCCAGGGGTTCCCAGGGTCCAGCTTTTTACCTTTTTAAAAGATAAGTACAACGTTTCCTCTTCTGCAATCATTTGAGACTTCACCAGACTGTCATGCTTTTAAAATATCATGGAGCCTATCTTGTAAACTATATGAACAAAATCCCTTATGCATCTGGGATGCATTTCATATTTTCCCGTAGACTGACAAACTTCCAGGTTCCTCAGGTAGTCATGAACCTGATCTTTAGCTACAATGGGAGGGCTTCAGCTTCTCCAGTCTTGTGGTCAGCCAACTTAAGTGGTGTGCGAAGAGACACTAGCTTCTGTAAGCTGCCATTGAAGACTGAGGTGAAATAGTGTTTACCTCACCTTTCTCATCCATTTTGACTCACTGGCTAGCTTCTTTCTATCATTTTCTGGCTGACACATCTGTTGAAATCTTTCTTGTCATTCTTTGGTTCCCTTGTCAATTTCAGCTCCAGATTTGCCTTGGCCTTCCTGATCCCATCCTTACACAGACAGATTGAGTCCATGTACTCTTCCCAGGATGCCTGTTCATTATTCCACTGTGCATTTTCTTCTTGCCCACCAGTTTGACCAGAGGTTCCTTTCTCACAGCCGTGTCAGTCTCCTTCCTTTCTTGCCCAAATTTTTTTCCTGTGCATAGGTAACTTTGTGTTCTAGCTGCTTCTGAGCTTGTCACTGAGGGTAGTTTTCCAGAGTGGTCCTATTGACTAAGTCCTTGAAGAGCAGGAATTTTGCTTTCCTGGTGTTCAGGACATTTATTTTATTCTTCACCTGGCACATGTCTCTCAGGATTGCAAACTCCACTGATGCATGATCACTTCAGCTCAGGCTGCCTCCAATCTTGACATCCCCAATTAACTTATACGTTGGTGACCAATAGATCCAGTATTGTGTCCCTTCTAGCTGGCATGTTTACTATCTGGTTTAAGAATTTATCTTCCATGCATTCTGGGAGTCTCCTAGATTTCCATCTCCCACCATGCTACTTTTCTGGCAGATGTCAGGATGGTTGAAGTCCCCGTGCAGGATGACAGCCTGTGAGCTGGAGCAAGAAGGCTCTGTCAACAGGCTCTTGGTGTAGAGGGCACCCCCTCCACCTATCCTCTCATCCCTGTCCCTTCTGAATGCCTGTAGCCTTTGATAGCTGTACTGCAAGCATTTGTCCCACCAAGATTCAGTGACGTCAACATGGTCTAATTTTCTGGTGGCTCCAAGCTCCTCCTGTTTGTTGCCTGTCTTGCAGGTATTGGTGTAAAGGCATCTCAGCTAGGCTGAGACATGTTAGACATATTAGAGGAACATTCCTTTAATTCCTTTGAGATATTTCCATGGTATTTCCCTGTTGGCTTCTGTTACCTCAGGACCCCTTCCTCATCTTCATAAGATTTGAAATGTGGTCTAGTGTGGCTAGCACATCTCAGAGTCATCAGCAAGGCGCCCTCACTAGGACTCTGTCCCTCTAATCTTGGTCAGTCATTCCACAACTCTCCAAGAGCTATATTACATCCTCCTGCATCACACCTACTTAAAAGGCACAAAGCCATATATTAAAAGACAAGGCCTGTCTTTTTTCCGGATGTTACTGTCTGCAACTCTTTTGATCTACTTTCAGGGTCAGGGCAGGGTCAGGATGCAGGACACTCACGTGTCAGGACTTTTCTAATGTCTGGTCCTGCCAGACCATGGTTTTACCACTCCATCTCATCTTTGGAGTTCGTGAAACTTCATGACCTTCCTGCCTACTCTCTCAAGTCTGTCACCAGGCAGACTAACCACCTGGTCACACAGCTGTTGTCTCTACTACTGCCCCATGCCAGAACCAGGCTCTGGCACTCCCTGTAGCTTGGAACCTGCACATGGCTCCATGCACGTAAAAACTCCATGCTTTTATGGACACTGCATTTGCATCACCATATCTTTACTGGTGAGTGCTGAAGATACAGTTAGCCATCAAGTGGAAAACATTGCTGTGTTTCTTCCAAGGGTGTGGTGACCACCAACTGAGATTATCTCTAGTGCTGGTGGGTAAGTGAGCCCTCGCTGTGCAAACTGCCACAAGAACTGCCACACCACACGCTGTTTGCCCACTCTGCTCACTGTGCTCCTTCTCACTCATATACACCAGAGGCTACTTTTGAATCGGTACAGGGTGTCTGCTCTTGCTCCTGTCCTGGCTCGTGCAGAAGAGTCAGAACTGCCTCTCCTCAGGGCTCTAGTGCTTTCCACTCAAAGGTCTTGAGTACCTCTCTCATCACTAATTTCGAGGTCTTGCTGCTGCTGGAACTCTGCCTGCAAAGTGATCTTTGGCTCCAGACCATGTCTGCTGGAGCAATTCACATCAGAGTCTTCACTGAAATGTGTTTAATGCTGCAAACTAATAAAAGAAAAAATTCTTGATACATGCAAAAACACATAGTCTTGTGGTAAAACTGAAAGAGATATATTTAATAATGTCCTGTTTAATAGATTCATATTTCTTTCAGAACAGCTGTAGCTGTGCTATGAGGTTTGAGAAAGAGTAATTCACATATGTGAGTCTGAATTTTAACTGTTCATTTTTTGGATATCAAGCATGTCTTCTTATCTTGCAAAACTTTTTAAACCAGAGGGAATTTACTTCTTAAAAGACAAAGTTATTAGTTACTCTGATGTTTTCCTTGGTGATTTTTTCTTCAAAAATCTTTAGGCTGTAAAAATGTTAATAATTTGCAATAAAGATTGCTGGCCAAAATATGTTTCACTATCATTAAGCTTCCCTCTAATTTTTTTTTCATCCACCTTTTCTCCTCTTTTTATAAATGCCAAGTAGTTCCATAAGAGAATTTTATAGCCTCCAAATATCACATTTTTATAAGCTTGTAAACTTCATCTTACTGTAAAAGAAATTTATTTAGTGAGTAATTTTTTCTGAGTCAAAAATAACTTATTTGAAATTAGTATTCTATACCTAATGCTGTAAGGTGTAACATGAGGAACTTAACAGGATATTAGCTTCTGAAAGTTTAAGTCAAAGAATGATTGAATAGTCACCAGATACACCACTGATGACCAATCCTTTGTCCTCTATATTTATAAAATCTTGGAGAATAAATAATATTTTTTAAATTCACACATCTCAGTTAATAATACTAAAAGTTTCAAATTAAATTATAATAGCTCAACAGAATTCTAACTTTTAATGGGACTATTTAAGAGAATGTTGAACTTCATATTTTATGAGAATATATGCAGAACTCTTTATCATGAACATGGTGTTAAAAATCTAAAATGCCGAAACTCAGGGGTTTTTGAGCATGTTTGAGAAATTCGATGAAAGGAAAAAGATAAAATCTAATAAGATCATAAGGAAGAATCTAAATCTTTATGGGAAAAGGGAAAGGATAAAATAGGATAATGAATAAAGGCAATAAAACAAATCAAGACTAACTCAACAGAAAACAAGCTTCCACTAAGTGTTTCCTTTTCATGGGCCAAAGAGTAGGGGGCAAGTTTCTTTTATTATTAACATAAACAGATGAAAATTAATTTTTTTTTAGAATTTATGCATTATATAGGAGAAAAAATTGCTCCATTCAAATTTTTTGCTATTTCCTTAATTTTCAGGTAGTGCTTCTTTGAAATCAAAAACTAGCTACTGCATATTTTTCATTTTTATTTGCCCTTAACTTTAATTCACAGTGCAACAAACTGATATTAGAGAAACTAAGTCTTCTATTGAAAGAGACGACATTTCCAATAAGTACAAATAAATAAAAATGGGAATTATTTTCTACTGGTCTCATTTGGAGTTTTCCCAAACAAACTTTTCACTTTCTTCAGTTAGTAAACTTGTAAATAAGTTGCATGTACAAACATTTAAGTCAGAAGGTCAGATTTCCAGTGTTCTTTTACATAAAGAGAGAAATGTAAGGGGGTTCAGAAGGGCACTGGAGATACACTGATAAATGTCTCTGGAAATGTTTCGCTTTTGAGCCATCTCAATGATTCTCTGATTCAATCTTCAGTTTTTGACTAACCTTACCACTTCTTTTCTTCTCCACACTTCTACAGGGCCCAAAAATGTTATCAATTTTTATCTGTACTTACTAGAGCAGTGAATATTGAGTGAGATGCTGTCGTGATTTAACACTGGCCAAATGCCAGGCAACCCAGTTGCTCACTCACCCTCCCCTGCTACAGCTGGGCAGAGGGAAAAAAGGGAAAAAAATTGACGAAGGCTTCATGAGTGAGATAAGGATGGGGAGAAATATTTCAAGGGCAAAGCATGCTTAACTTTGTATTACTAACAGAATCAGAGGAGGACAATGAGAAGTGAAATAAGTCTTTAAAACACCTTTTCCCCGCCCAGTCCCATCCCCCGCATCCCACCGACAGCACAGGGAGACAGGGCATGGGGGTTTGGTCAGTTCATCACCTGAGATTTTTTTTGTGCTGCTCTGGGAAAAGAGACCATCACCTGTGAGGCCATGGGGTCCCTCTTACAAGAGACAGTTGTTCATGAACTTCCCAGTGTGGTTCCACTCTCATGTCCTCCCAAACCAGCTGTGACATGACTGTCTTTCCATGGGGTGCAGTCCTCCAAGGACCAGCTGCTCCAGCCTGGAAGCAGGGCCCCCTCTCTCCTACCTGATCTCCCACTGGATCACAGCCGCCTCTTGGCATCCACCTGCTCCAGTGTTGGCACCTCCCCCATGGGTTGTGGGTGGATTTTTGCATCCCCTGTGGATCCCATGGCTGCAGTGGCACAGATGCTTCACCATGGTCTCACCATGGCACGTAGAGGAATCTCAGCTCCAGCACCTGGAGCACCTCCTCCCCCTCCTTCTCGACTGACCTTGTCTCCGTGTTGTTTCCCTTGCATGGTCTCACCTCCTCTTCTTCTCCGGCTAGGAGCAAAAAACCTGTGACTTTGTTTTGATTTTCTTCCTAAATACGTCTTCACAGAGGCTTTACCAGCCTCTCCCATGGGCCCAGTTTTGGCCAGTGGCATGTCCATCTTCAGAGCCATCAGGGATTGGCTCTGCTGGACATGGCAGAAGCTTCAGCAGTTTCCCACAGAAGCCATCTTTGTGGCCTCCGTGCTACCAAAAACAAGGCAATGCCAAGCCAATACAAATGCTGATTCCCCTGTCATCCATTTTCAGTTTAATTATGCTGGCCCTCTCCTTTTTGTTCAGGCTTTCTCTCTTACGTATCCCTTCCTTGAATCTTGGGTGATCATTTCTGTTCTGACCACTTTCACCTCCTGCTTTTCCTTGTATTACAGAGGCCCTATGAACTCTCTCCAGGACATCCCAGTTTTCATCCTGAGAGAATGTGAAAGATCTCCCTTATGACACGATACTTTGCCTTTTTCTCTCTTAAATTAAGCTTTTTTTTTTTTTTTTTTTTTCAAAATCCTTATATTTGCTCTTTCTTCTCTTCAACACTAAAGAGAGACATCTGTATCCATACCCTGTCCTGTTTAAAGTCCTTATGATTAATTTATAACAAATGTACATCATTTTTTTCTCCCTCACTGCCACACACAGTCAGTCTCTGGGTCTAGTTCTCTAAAGAATAATACTACAAAAGTCATCTAATACAGTCCCATGGCACAGTCATGGTAAAAAAAAAAAACAGGTGTATTTTTGGATTTGTATCATTCAGTGTTGTACATAGATTTTCTTCTGTCTCCATCATGTTTACCATCTTTTCTTGTGCTTATGGTTTGTAGTGGTTTGAAAGGAAAACAAGTGAGAGGCTCTAAGTCAGAAATACAATTTAATATGAAGAAAAGAAAGAAAAGGTAAAATAAAATAAATGCAAAGAAATACAAAAGACCACTGACAGAGTCAGAACACAACCTGATCAAGGTGATGGAAGCAGTCCAGATGAGATGGTCTTCCTGAAGCAGTGATCCAGTAGAAAGGTCTGGTAGCTCGAGTCCTCTGGGAATCCAGTGGGTAAGCTCTCACGTACTGTCCCAAACTCTGAGCTTATATCCAGGCTGGAATGCTTGGTTCTTCTCTCTGGGCGGAGCATCTCACAATGGGATAGTGAGTCATGCAGGGAGTTCGTGATGGCTCATTAAACAGAGATAACTCCAGAGGGTGTTATCTATGAGTCATGGCAAGGCATCTGATGGGCCATTAGCAGAAGATTAGCCCTGAGGGTAGAGGTCCGGGAAGAGCACTGCTCCAACAACTGGATTCACAGTTCGTTAGGATGGTGATAGAATACTTTGTGCACACGCTACATTACAACCCAGGACAGGTTCCTTTCTAATCAACAACAGCAATTAGGCCAACACTACCCCATATTCTTAGAAGAAACTTCTGACTTCTTTGAAGCACTGTACTTAAAGAATCCATGTTCTCTTGTGCACTCTTGTGTACCCGTCTTCCTGAGTATGAAGCTGAAATCTTTTCTAGGTCATAAGTTTCAGGAGCTGCAGCTCAATGTTTTGGCTCATACTTACGGTTCATTATATGACTCTAGATTAAATATAATAATATCCTTTAACATTTTCCCAGCTTACAGAGACAAAAGTTACAAATAACAGCCATAGATAATGGGGCAGACCTGTTGATGATTTAGTAAAGGAAATAGCAAATTTGCTCTTGAAGCAGAGAAAATGTTTAACAATTGCATTTCCTATTCTCATTTGCTGTTCTTCTCACCACTGTTGCTGCAATAATGTTCTTGAAATTGAATTTCCCGTGTTATTAAGTGTTCCTATCCAGCTGAGAGATATATCTGCAGCTGGTGGAAATGGATCAAAACTAAAATTGTGAAACGTTATGCCACAGTGAGCATCTACTTCAGTTTTGTCTGAAGCAGACAAGGAAATATAAAAAGTTTAAATGTAGAAATCCTTTATGTAATCCTTTACTTTTATCCTTAAATGTAGAAATGCTTTTCGTCTTCATACAGAAGGAATATGTTCTTACTTTATAAACAGTCTCAAAACGTATTTTGTGGTTGATTCTCCTAATAATGCTTTGCACATTTATTTCAATCTGCAGCAATGCATTTTTATCTGCTAAAATTCAGCCAAACAAGCAGCAAAATCACATGTAATCCTCTCTATTCAAGAAAGTAACATATCAATTATGTTTGGCCGCTCTATAATATGCCATATAGAAAACTTATTTTAATGAATTTTCCAAGATGGTGAGCTGTAATTAATTAATATTTTATGCAATAATTATGCCTAATTTACCATACTGAAGGCACAAGCCTGATATCATAAATTACCATTATCACTAGTTAAGACACATGTAAATACTCATTTTTATTTCAGAAAGCTAGCACATTTGCTCTGCAGTCAAACTTGGTAAAGAACATTAATGAA
>VXBN01014130.1:3644-21938 GCA_013397395.1 Sinosuthora webbiana | reverse complement strand
TATATATATATGTTCTTCACTGTTTTCCTATTAAAAACTGTATGGGTGTTATCTTTCCTTATGACTGGTTCAAGGGAAAGCCCTTAAAAAAGAATTTTTTTGCTATTGTGGCCTGGAAGGCTTTTGGGGTAGTTTTTCAGTTATTTCATGTGATGTAAAATTTATTTTATAACTAAATTTCACATTAAGATTTTATCTCTTTTGTTGGATAAATTTTTTCTTCAAAGTGACAACAATTTGTGAGGGTTCACCATCTTGAAAAGTTTTTCGTTTACATCCCATAATTATTTTTTCTGTATTTTCAAAACAAAATTAATCAAAAAGATGTTTTAATGTCTGAACATTAAGTTCATATAACATATACATGAGCACTTGAGACATCTATTATATCAAAACATGCTTTTTCAGTTTATTATTTGCATATATTTAATTTCTGAAAACTCTTTGTCATTAGTTATTCTATTTGGGTTGAAATGTGTCACATTAAAAAAAGTGTTAAATATACTTTGAAATACAAGATTTCCTATTACTTTGCTATAGGAAGTTAACAGTATCATTTTTTTCTGCTATCATTTGTTACATATAACATGATAAATCAGGGAACAAGAAGTCACTAACAGGAAAGAAAACTATTTCCAGGACACTTCGGGAATTTTTAATAAGTTTTTCTGCCTCCTTTTTTTTAATCATCATATAGTCCTCTGTAAAATGCAGCCACCTAATGTGTTACAGTGAGAAATGTTGTGGACATATATGCAATTTTTCAATGGTAATGATTTTAATGAAAATAAAATGCGGTAGGAAAATATATAGATTAGAAAAGAGAAAACAATAAAAAAATTTAAAGCAATGCAAGTTAGGGCAAAAAAGGGAAATCATGGATGGAAGCTTATTCTAAAACATGCAAAAGTCACACTCACTGAAGACACAGTGAGACATATGTACAGCCCTACTCCCTGGTTTATCTCCTCTCTCTTTTTCTAGAAGATGACATATTCAGAGTCCACAATTTTGGTCTTTCTCTTGAATTAGAAAGAAAGTTCATAAATACATAAACAAATAATATAACAATTTCTTCTTTTTTTGCCTGACATTAGGCAATGCTCTTTTACCCAAATAAAGAATATATTATCGTGGGAATGTCTAAGGTTTTTTAAGTATGAAGAAAATTCATAGTGCTGTTATGAAGCTCCAATGTTGCTAATATAGCAACAGTCACTGTTCCGGAATGTTATTCAGCAAACTAAATACATACATTGATCTAAATATGTGCAAGTTAAGTTGGCCGCTTAAAAGTCCTGATGCAATAAAATCTAGTTCCTAGTTTCATCCTTAAACAAGGCATTTGTTTAATCTATTGCATGCAATAATCCTATAAAGTCTTGAAAAAAAAATTTAAAAATCTTACCTTGCTGAATAATTCAAGGATGGAACTACTGCTGCTACTATCATTTGGAACTACTATCATTTAGCAGAGACAGTAATATTGTGGATCCAATGATACAGGAATCTGACTACAACATGATCTAAAATGGTTCTATATTAACGAAAAAAAATATATGTGATTTTTGAAGACATTATATGATCTAGGGATCCTGCAGGAACTTTAGGGGGAAAATGTTCAATTCCTAGATTTCCTAGAGCAAAGCAAAAGCACCTGCACCAATTAAAATGTAGGAGTGAGTCGATATCAACTGAGAGAAAATCTGGAGAAAATTACTTCTGTATTGGAAGAAGATGATTGGGGCGTTTTATCACCAGATTGAATTTAAGCATGTAACCCCTGTCCAGAACTTCTGAAAGTCTTTGAGGGTTAGAAAGTCCTAGAAGGAAAAGATTCCTGATTAAAAGGCATACAAGGGAGGCTTAGATGTTTTGTCACAAGTTTACATATGATTAATACCTTCTAAAATGTATTACTTATATCATACACGGAAAATAAAACACACAAGCTGAAAAAAGTCTGCTATGGTTTCCTGTAAAACCCAAATTTGTACTGTTTCAGCATGTGTAAATCATTTGTCATGGGCAGCACTCAGTTACACAGTGATGTCTTTTAATCACACTTGTCACAAAGGATGATTAATTCTGTATTTCTTATCTTTTGGCTAACAATACAAAACACTTACAGTGTAAATTACAGAAATGTGAGCCATCTGTCTGACAAATGCGTTTGGTGACAGCTCTGCTCTGAACCTATACAGAGGTATAAAGCTCTATAATGAAAAAATAAACCCATGGGCATCAAAAATCAATCACTCAAAATTAGCTGATTCTTTATAGTTTTGCCTATAAGCTCTTATCCTTGCTTTCCCTAAATGACACTTACATTGCCTCATCTCATTAGATTACTCTGAAGGTCTGCTACTCAATATTCATAAAGATCTAGGATCTTAAAAAACAAACAAACAAACAAACAAACAAACAAAAAACCACCCTCAGAAAATTCCATAGGAGAGTTAATCATTCTGCCTTCAGAGAAAAAATTTGAATAATTTTTAGTAACAAAGGGCACTGAATAATATACTGGAAAATACTGAATAATTGCTCAACAGATAACAGCCAGATATAATTAATTGCAAGCCTGTTCATCCCCAAATACACTTTTAGAAAAATAAATAAGCTTTTGAATATCTGGTAAAAATATATTTTTATTATTTCTCTGTTGCGGTGCATTTAATTAATAATAGTGCAGTCTAAATTACCCCCTGCCCTGCTAACCCTTTTGGTTTTTCCCTGGTGGTGGGTGTGCCAACCATTCTGTGTCCTTGTCCAGAAACCTGAAACATTCTGGGTGGGAAGGGCTAACATGAATGGCAAAGCCTGTAGCTCAACCCTGTATCATGTATCAGATTTCCTGTGTATTGTCCTTCTGTCTTGGTCACTCCCTCCTTACCTGGTATTGGTTATGGCTTACCCTTGCCCCTCCCCATGCTCCTGATACAAAAGCTGAAACCTGAACCCCAGAGGGACTCTCTCCGGCTCTCTCTCTGGAGCAATAAACATCTATCTTCAACCCACGTGAGAGTCACTCTTTCTTCTTCCACGCCAAGCTACGCTTCAGCCTGAGGTTCAGACCCTCCAAACCAAAGGATACAAACTTTCTATTTGGACCGGTGATTCCAGACACCACCATATTTCTCCAGTTACAGAGTTGGTTTAAAAGGATAGTCTCCCTCATGCAAAGCTTACTTTAAAATAAATACGTAATGGCATTATTAAATTTTGTTCCCTAATTTTGCAACATTCTTGTTTCATGAAATAAATTTTTGAATGCAATATTTTCATTAAATGTTCCTATAAAAAGAGTAGTGAGTTATACAAGATAAGTCTACCTCACTATTAATTAGTGATGTACCCAAGTACATTCTCCTCCACTTTTCTAAGAATTTATGTACCTGCCACAGTGAAAAATTTGGCCTTTTGAGAAGAGCAGCTTGAACTAGTAATTTTTTTAATTACCTTTTTTTATTTCTGAATAAAGAATTCTATTCTTCATTAAAGCACACTTCAAATGAACATGAATACTAAGACTGAAAAAAAAACTTTGATATTTTGTTTTAAAACAAAAGCGTGAGCATAGCTGTAAATATCAGGAGGGTTTCTGCTCATCAGTGAAATAAGAAACTCCTTCTTGCAGTGTTTTTTCATCAATAATGATTCAGGTTTTCACGAGATTTCTCATGCTTTATGAGGAATAATATTATATAACACTATAATCCAGCCAGATTTCTAAAACAGTATTATCTGAAATGATGTAACAGTACTAAACTCTTTTATTTTTATATATTATGAAAGATGTGTTATAAACTAACAAAATACTAACAAAAAAATTTATAAGTAGTTATGTACCTTTAACCTGTAGTAAAGAAAGTTTATATCTGGAGTGTTCAGGAAAAAAATCCTATAATTTTTGATTTAGAGAAAGTCTGACAAAGAAAGACTTAGATGAAAACAATTAACTTATCAACAGACCTCTTGGGAAATTCTATCATGGAACAGTTTACTAAGGAATGGGGCATACTCTATCAGAAACAAGCCTTTCAACCAAGACCAGGGGAGTTTATAAAATAAATTTCTATACCTTAATTGGAAGACAATGGCTTGATACAGGAAATAGTGAATCAAATTCTTTGGGACTATGTAGAAGTTCAGACAAGATGATTAGAAAGGTTCCCTAGGGCTGAGAAGTTTTTGAACCATTTCTCAAAGCACAGAGCTTTGAGTTCACTGTGTGTTTCAGTAAAATATTTTCTAATAAATTGTAGAATAGATTTTGCAGGAGTGCTTAAGTCTGATTTGACACTACTCCCATGGAGGCATCCTGATGCTCAGTGAAGCAGCATTAAGTTCATACTGAGTGCTCCTGAGAGTTCTACCTTGAAGGAGAATAATGAACATTTGAATAGTTAATTTGAGAAATTAGTTGTCATTTTTATGCTACTTTTAAACTTATGTTATGGTGATTTCGAGAATGTAAATTATATTTGCATGGTAGTATTATAAAAAATAACAAAATATTTTCATGTTGGGGAAGACTTCTCTGGTGATCATTTCTTACTAATCTAATACAACCACCAGAGACTGATGATTAATGGAAGAATAAACTGGAATAGGAAAAAATTAATCATCATGTAAGTTTACCAATGTTTAGATACATTTTTTCTTTCTAATCAGAATAAGTTAGTCTTTTGAAAGAGCAATCCCCTTAGAATCATCAGAAGGAAAACGTCACGCCTACCAAAATGTTTGGAGATGATGAATGCATTACTCTTCCTTCTAGGATAAACATTTAAAAGAAGATGAGGGGAATATATCTCCAAACATTGTTATTAGCTTAATTCAGATTTTCACCTTTTCCAGTGTCAGCCTTTGATGTATGCCCCTTTCCAACAACAGTATCTTGTTTTTACCAATTCTAAGATTTTGTTTTTGTAAAGTGTTGGCTTCACTATGACTCTAAAAGAAAAGTAAAAAGATAGAATTACATATAAAGTCCATAATTTATGCATGCTTACTTTTCTCATTGATGTGTCTTCCATATTTCTCTAAATAATAAGCAAGAAGCTGTGAACTACTGGTTGCATGGTGCAGTATTTTCTGTATCATTGGGATTTTTGGGTTTTGTTGTCTGTGATTTTAGTATTTTGTTTCTTTTTTTGCATTGTTTTGCTCTTTTTTTTGGTTCACTGTAAATTCCTATACATAATTCCCTGTACCTAGAAGTTTAACAATTCATCTGCTAAATTTCAAGCATCAAGTCTATGCATTAACCTGCTATATATTAGCATGACTACATGGCTGGTCTATACATAATAGAATGGTTAATCTTCTCTGGAACTGTTCTTTTTACAGTTTGAATTAAAGCTATTTATTTATAATTATGTTATCTAGTCTTTGAACAACCTGTTTCAGTTCACTGGGGGTTTAACAGTATTCTGAATACATATATACTCATGAAAGGTTATTAAAATTTAGCTGAAAATATCTAGAGTTTTTCTACACATTTCTTGCAAGGTTAAATCAGACGTTTTATGAGAGCGTGTGAAGGGAAAAACTTACACAGCAACTAAGAGATCCTTATCTATCTATCATTTATTGGATTTTAGTCTGAATTCAAGACTGTTTCTGACACTATCTAAATCAGATTGCCAAACTTGTGGAAGGCCTAAAAGATTTTGGAAACAATTCTAATCATACCACTCTAAGTAACAGTAGACATTGGACTTCAGAGTGTTTTGCCCCAATGAAATTGTAACACTTTTGGAGGAATTGATGCCTTTATCTTATTTATATGTGAGAATGAACTTCTGAGTGTCAGAGGTCACTATAAATCACAAGATTTTGGCATCTGTAAATATTTTTCTTCCAAGCTACCAAAGAGCTTAACGCAGCTTCCCAAAAATGACTTGGTTATTAAAATGTTACAAAGTTACATAGGAACCAGAGGCAGTGTAAATAGAAAACAAAAGACCATGAACATGTTCACCCCTATCTAAACCCTAAATTTTCCAGAGTTTTTCCCGTGGTGTATATCCTATTACTTGCAAGAATTTTCCAGCCCCTGGTTTCCTTTATTCAACTGAGTTCCAGAAAGCAGCACCAACATGCATAGCTCAGCAAAGCAGTGTCAACCAATTGCCACAGGAAGATATGGACAAGGCAGGGCAGATGGCAACACAAAAGGCCAAGGCCAGCTGATCTGGTTCATAAGGGTGACCAGGATGACTGGCAGCCTCATAACCCTGCACCACATCCACAGTGACAAGGCAGGTCAGGCCCCTGGATCACTATCAGATTCTGGTGATAAGGCTAGACACAAACACAGATGAACAGAGAACCCTCCCTAGCTGGGAGCAAGCAGAGGAGCCTCCCCTCGAACACAATTCCCAGTCAAAGGACTAGAGGAGCAAGGGATCAGCAGAGCTTCTTAGCAGAGTTTTTTTTCAAAGAGCTCTTCTCAGGCTTAACGCCTGAATTATTATTCAAGCTGGCCATGGCCCGAGGCTTACAAACCCCTGGATTAAAAAAGCACTCAGGCACCTGATACTGAGTTTACTATTTATCAGCACCTCCCTTTGGTACAGCAGTTGGCAGTGCTTTCCAGTTCCATCTGCTTCTTATACCTACCTCTAGTTACATTTAAAATCTTGTCATTGGTAACATTTATTATGAGACATGAACTTATTGTGAGTTAAGACTTGCTCATAAAAAAAATAATAATATAGTTATAATAACAGGCCAGAGAAGGACAATGAAGGTGGTGGAAGGGGTGGAGCAGAATTCTTATGAGCAATGCCTGAGGGATCCTGGAGAAAAGGAGGCTGATATTATCTCTACAGCTACCTCAAAAAAGGTTGCAGCAAGGTAGGGAGGGGGTCAGTCTCTTTCCTCAAGTAACAAGAAACAGGATAAGAAGAAATGGCCTCAAATTGTGTCAGAGGAAGTTTAGATTAATTATTATGAAACAAATCTTCCCAAAAAGGGTGGTAAAGCATTGGAACAGGCTGCCCAGGGAAGCTGTGGATTCACCATCTTTGGATGTGTTGAAAAATCATCTTTGGATGTGTTGATATGGCAGTTCAGGACATGGCTTAGTGGTGAACATATTGGTGATGCTAAGGTGATTGTTGGACTTGATGATCTTGAAGGAGTTTCCAACCTGAATGATTCTATAGTTCTATGATTCTATGCATTAAAACTCAATTATTTTTCTGACTACATAACAGAAACACAATTTTCATATTAATGTGCTGTTCAAATTTTGTTGCTTAATTTTTGTTGTTTAAATTCACATAGAAATGTCAATTTAAATTGCAAAATCAGTAGCCTTTCTAGTTTATTTCCAGCGATCCTCAGAACTTGTCCAGCCACTGCACATACAGAGCTGGACTTCCAACCCATTCAGAAACAGTCATTTGGCCTCTGCATCCTTACTAAATCACTGCAAAAAAACTTGGGCCACAGCAAGATCAACCATGTCCTGCAACTCTTGATTATTAAGACATTTACAGGACTATCATATCTTCCAGTTTTGTCTTTTATGTTACATCAAGATGCAGGAAAAAAAAAGACTCATCAACCTAGTTTAAATTGACATGAAATCTTTCTCTGATTTAAAGCTCCTGACAATGTTTCCTTGAAATGTTGTTTACTTTTTACTTAGAATCATAGCGTGGTTCTAGTTGGAAAAGATCCTTAAGCATCATCTAGTCCAACCATCCTGCCATCCACCTTTCATTAAACCAAGTTGCTCAAAATTCTCATAGTGAAGAATTCTTTCCTTATTGCTACCCTAGCTCTAACGTCTTTCTGTTTAAAGTCATTCCTCCTTGTCCTAAAAATATATGCCCTTGTAAAAAGTCCCTCTCCATCTTTTATGTAGGCCCCTTTAAGTACTAGAAGGCTCTAGTAAGGTCTCCCCATAACCTTCTGTTCTTCAGACTCTTCCAGCCCTTTGATCATCTTTGTAATGCTCCTCTAAATCTTCTGCAACACGTCCATGTCCTTCTTGCGTTGGGCTTCTCTAGAGCTGGAGAGAGTACTTGGTGGGGGTCTCACAAGAGCAGAGTAGAAGGAAAGAATCACCTCCATGACAGCTGGCCACCCTTATTTTGATGGAGCCCAGGATTGTTCTGGTTTTCTGGTCTGTAAACACATATTATGTTTAGCTTCCCATCAACCATCAGTCCTGAGTCCTTCTCTTTAGGGCTGCTCTCAATCCATTCCTTTACCAGCCTGTATTTGTATTTAGGATTGCCCAAACTCAGGCACAGGACCTTCCACTTAGCCTTTTTGAGATTCTTGTGGTTCCCATAGGCCATTCTAAAGCCTCTCAATCCCTCTGAATGGCATCCCTTCCCTGCAGTGTGTCAGTATTCTTGGCAAACTTTCCAAAGGTGTACTCAATTCACTGCCCGTGTCATCAATAAAAATGTTAAACGGGATCATCCCAATACTAGCACCTGAGGAACACCACTGGTGTCCATCTGGACACCAAGCCATTGAACACAAGACTTTAAGTGCAGTCACCTAGCCAATTTGTTGTTCACTGCGTGGCATATCTGTCAAACCCATGGCTCTCCAATTTAGAGACTAAATGTTGTGTGGGACAGTGTCAAACACTTTGAACAAATATCTGTAGATTATTTTCTAAATTTTTCAAGCATGATTTACCCTCAGTGAAGCCTGGATGGCTGTCACCAATCACCTCCTCATTTTCCATCTGCCTTAGAATAATTTCCAGAAAGATCTGTTCCATGATTTTGCCAAGCACAGAAGTGAGACTGACCAGCCTGTACTTTCTTAGGTCTTCCCTTCTTACTTATTTAAAAATGGATGTTATGTTTCCCCTTTTTCAGTCAGTGGGAACTTCATCTAACTGTCACAACTTCTCATATATTGTCAACAGTTGGCATAGCAACTTCATCTGTCAGTTTCCTCAAGACTTACAGAGGCAAGGTCCAACTTGTGCACCTTCAGGGTCCCTAGATAATCTTGAACCTGATCTTATTCTGCAATGGGCTTCTCTTCATTCTCCAGTCCTTGCCTTTGCCTCTTGGGCACTCTATCTGGAGCACTTGAGGGTGAAGACAAAAGCAAACTAGTACTTAGGTACCTCAGTTTCTCCACCTTGTGGGTAACTAGGTCTCTCAATTTCGTCCATACAGAGCCCACATTTTCTGTACTTTTATCACCAATGAGTTGGAATATTTTCATGTTGCCATCACTGGCCAGAATTAATTTTATCAGGATTTTAGCTTTCCTAACCTGATCCCTGGCAGCTTGGACAGATTTTTGTATTCCTCCCACAGTATGTGTTCTTGTTTCTACCCTACTACGTGTTTTGGTTTTGTGTCTGACTTAGTCCAGAATCTCCTTTTTTATTCATGCAGGCCTCCTGGCATTTTTGCCTGATTTCCTTTTTGCTTGCAGGCACCATTCCTGAGCTTGTAGAGGTGATTCTTGAATATTTACCATCCTTCTTGAGCCACTCCTCCCTCCAAGGCTATATGCCACAGTATTCTACCAAGCAGATCCTTGAAGAGGCTAAAGTATTCTCTCCCAGGGTCCAAGGTAGTGAGATTTCTGTGCACCTTCCTTGCTGTCCCAAGGATCTTGACTTCTGGTGTATTGAACTATTTCACTGGATAAAAGCCAGTTCTCAAAAGAAAAATTAACTATATTGACAAGCTAAGTAATAAGGGAAAATGCAAATAACCTACCATTTAGAGTAATATAATAAAACATATCTATTAATTTCTTTTTGTGTTTCCAGACAAATAATTATTCCTACATAACCTAAGTTTGTTCAAAGTATTCAATACATACAGAACTTCTCTGTGCTTTCCTTTTTCCCAAAATACCATGATTATAGTGTTTTTTACATATTAGAATACTGTAGCTCAAAACTATTTGTTTATTAGAAAAATAAAAATAAAAGATGTGCAAAATACATGATAAAGTTTTTTGGTGATTTACTCCTGTATTGATAATTGCATTATCAATTGTGACCACATTCATCAGCCCAAATTGTTTGATAAAATTTAAGCTGGATCAAACAAGAATTTCTATATACATATCCTTTAGAGAGTTCATTAAAAAAAATCATTATCAACTGCTCTCATTTATTAGTAGCAGTCTACTTTATATCCATATATATGCATACATAAACAGCTAGTTCTAACCATCAGATTCACATCTCAAGTTCTCAGATAAAATCCTTTCTATCCAAGCCAGCCTTCAAATGAATAAGAAATATTTGCAGATATTTATTCACCTCTAGCTGAATTTGTCATCTACATAGTGTAGTCTTGATGCAGACTTTTGGGAGGTATAACTGTATCTCCACAAAAGCAAGTACTGGGTGGAGAACAACTCTTGATTTTCTCCCTGTGTCTCATGAGAAACTCCAGACACTTTTGCCCCCATGTTAATGATCCCTCCAAAAAAGGCCATGGTATGAGGGAAAGTGAATTCTGACTACTGTCCTAGTGAAAATAGAAAAAGTGTGAGACAGTAGAGAAAGAGATTCTTCAGTTTTCAGGCCATACTATCTTCCGTTACTCACATCCTTGAAACTGACAGAAAAGGATAATGGCCTATCAATTTGCCACAAAAAAATCTTCATGGTTCAACTAGGCTCCCTCATGGGGCACTTTTATATAATGATTATTCTTTGCTCCTCAGTGAATCTCTTCGCTCCCATTCATACAACAGAACAATGTCACAGTATTTCCCTAAAGGTAAAAGGGTTGTTTTATTTCTTTGTTTATAGTGTAGACCTTTCAAAAAGATAAACTTACCCTAGTCCTCTTGCATCACTGAATGCGCTGCAGCAGGAGGTTTAACTTTCTGCCTGATAAAGTATAATTAACCTAGCCTCCTCTGGCATCTAATCAGGTCATCACAGTTTACACTGAGTGCTGGTTGGCTTCTCTTTTTCTGGCTTAGTTTAGCTAAGCTAGATGAGAAGAGTTTGCTGTTGTATTTCAACTATATTCCCCTCCTCTTTTTTTTTCCGATTACTGTATATATAAACACTGTGAAAACTATTTTTCGTGATCTGCAAACTTAGTCATAACTTTTATTTCAATTTCTACTTTGCTGGAAAATGTAGTCCATTCTCCTTGTGAAACGGTGTTCCATGGCTGTGCTTTTACTTATACTTTTCATATATGTTGAAGAACTTTATTAATGGAAATACTAAGTTTTTAAGGAAACTTCTCTTTTAACTAATAGGTTTTTTGTGATCGTATTTTCAGCCATTGATCATGTGTGTATTGTAAGGATATCTTTCTTTTCATTTTAAGATACATTTCTATACTTTCTTTTTTACAGTAACAAGAGTGATCAGTGAGCAAAGCTGTATTTATAATAGCTAGCAAATACTCACTTTTCACAAAAAATCTGACATTCTTAAAATCATCTGGTCCTTTGACTCATATAAAGGGAAAAAATCAAGCAGCCAAATTAAAGAGTTTTAAAAATGGACATTTCTGCAGTTTCTAGTGATCCATTTTTTCCATTAACAATACCACATTCTGTTATTTCAGGTCTTCATTCACAGCCTCAAATAGGCTTTGAAAAATATAATAGAACATCTTTAATTAAATCCCCAAAACTCACATTCAGGGATAAATAATAATCCATCAGCTATTTCATTCTCTATCAGGACCCAGGAGAACTTGACAGTCTTAATCACTTCAGCCATTTATACCTTCATTTTCAGCTTTGTTTCAGTTGAGCCATTTAGCGGGTCTTTATCTAAATTTCAGTATCTTTTTTTTTAAATCAAATTTCATAGCCATAACACAGAAAGTAATTTCAGGTGCAAAACAGAATAGCTCTGAAGCACAGCCATCCTTGGCATAAGCACGTTAGAATGAAAAGTTACCTGTAACTGAGTGATATTTGTCTCTGTAATGAGCTGAAACACTGAGGAACTGTGCCTGTAGTAAAATTAGAAACCACCAACAGCAGCACAGCAGAATTCTAACTTGTTAGAGAACATTTATTTTCCTTATTACACAGGGCACCTGTGGATGACAGACACTGTTTCATTAAAGCAAATAAACTCTGAACTACATCCCAGCATTCCTAGAGGTATGTGGAAAGAAATACTCATATAGTTACTAAACACTCATATCACTGCAGTTCTAGGGGTTATAGTATCTTGAGGGTAAACCAACATTAATATGTATTTTTAGATTTTACCTTTGGTATTGTACCTTGTTCTTTTAAAATATTTTCTGCATATAAAATATAAGGATATGACTTCACATTGTCAAATTTGCACCTTAAATATCACTATGACAGTCCCAAATTAAAAATAACATTAAAGATGAGGTACATTTACTTGGGTTTTATTATTATTTTACAACAAAAAAAATTATCAAAGTAGCAACCCTCTTTTTTTTCTTTTTAATTAATTTTACTTTATTGGTTTTATAGATGAATATTTCTTTCACCTTCTAATGCCAAACATGTTCAGTGATGCCACCTCTGTAGAGGCATTTATACATTTAAACTTGTACTAATATTAACATTAATTATTATTATCAATTATTTAACTCCCAGTAATATTAATATATTTTCAACCTGTAACTATTTCCCCAGTATATTTTTTTGTATTTCAAGGCTGCCAAATAAACTTTTCTGAGTATAAGTTTGAATCTGCAAGAGCATGAGAATATAAAAGCATGATATTTTTTCATAACAGACAGCTAACAAACAGATTCTTATGGGAAAATTAGTTAATCAGAGAATAGTTAAATTGGATGTTGACTTCTTTGGGTTAGGATTTCACTTTCAGTAAGCAGCTCAAAAAATTGTCTCCCTAAATAACTGTGCCCTTGCATACTTTACATCATATCTGTACACAGTGAAAGTGATTGAGAGGCTGAAGTAGAAGCCTACAGAAGTTCTGTCATGGGCTCATGGTAGAAGTGCACCTCTTTTCAAAACACAGCCAGGCACCACGAAATGAATGGAGAGGAAAATGAGGGAGTTAAACTAGCAGGAAATCCCATCTGTGTAATAACAGAGAAACTAGTAAGACCTAAGTTGCAGACCTCTAACATCTAGGACTAGCCTCCTTTAAACTTTTTATTCCTCCTTACAAAACAGGAATGAATGGGTGTGCCATCTTAGTCTCCAAAGGTGGTATTGTTTCTAAAGTTTTTCAGCAACCCTCTCTGGGTGCCCTGAGTATTTCCTACTTACTTCTACTTACTGGGATAGGATTTTTCTTTGGTTGTATAAAAAGATGTTTCTTATTTACCCAGTTGCTATCTCTCTGGAGCAGCAGAGTCAACACTTTTACAGTACCCACCTCAGGTTCAGGGTGCTAGATAAATTAATGTTGCAAGAGATACCATGTATGAGAATTGGTCTAATACTAGTGTCACATTAAAGTAAACCAGGAATGGTTATATAAATTCAATGACAGCAAAACATGGCCATCAAATACTGAAGTGATTATTGTTCAATTTTACTTTTTGATTAAAAGCCACTTGTAAAATATGCTTTAGGAAACACAAGAATTTGTGTTTCCCATATAAGCTCTCAAGTACTATATGGAAGGAGGCAGGTGTTGGTGCATTTTGCTAACATTTAAATATTTAGCATGATCATTAAATTTTATATTGCACATATGCATACATTTCCAGTCAAGTGAATGCATGCAATAGAAATTTCAGCACTTGTCCCACATATTCAGTTCAGGAGAATCTGCCCCTTGTTGGTAGTGAATGAACAAATAAATGAGCAAAAAGCTGCATAAGTATGGATGGTGCATCTAAATCAAGTGAGCTTTGGTAAAGAAAAAACAAATAGAGATGCAAGTGTTGCTGTTCCCTGATGGCTTTTTATATCATCATCTCCCTCCTTGGAAGATGGTTTGAATTTTTCATTAATGCATTTTCAGATGGTTTCTCTTTTCCTGAGATATTCCTTCAAAATTCAGAATTGTTTTAAAAAATGGCTGGAAGATGATTGCAAATTTATGTATAAGACAGTTCAGCAGATTTAGCATCTCTGTGTTGCTAGTGTATTCATGTTTGATTCAACAACAAAGGATGATTTAAAGCTTCGGTAATTAAAAGCACATCTTTTATGAATGTAATTTAGTAACAAATTCTACTCAGGAAGTTCAAAGACTGAGAATCTTTAGTTTCACAGCTCTCATAAGTACTGCAGGTTCAGTCAGATTACACGGCTCCAAAAACATGTAAAATCTTGACCCTCCTTCTTGTTCCCTTGAGTAGCCAAGTCCCTCAGTGGCTGCCAGAAATAAGCCAAGTATATTCTTTTCCCAGCAGAAAATTAACATCATTATTTTATACTGCAGTCCACAAAAAACACATTGAGACTGCATCCATGAGTAATCCTGAAAGTTTCCTAGCCCCCTAAAGGTAGGTACTGTAAAAGCTAGTTGAACATGCTGCTTCAGAGAGGTAGCAACTGGGTAAAAAAGCAACACATTTTTATACAACCAAAGAAATATCCTGTCCAAGTGAGTACAAGAAAGTAGAAAATATTCAGGCACCCAAAGAGTGTTGCTGACAAAGTTTATAGATTTTTTTGCCTTTTTCATGTTACCATCTAATACTGAAATCTGAGAAGAATCTTAAAAACAACTTTCTTGTGCCAAGGGCAGAGACATTTCCAAGGTACTTGGCTGACCTTGACTCAATACAGGCATTTTTTTATGTTCTTACACTGTCTTGATCTAAATGTTGTTTTAGGAAGTTAGTTACCATTTATTTATTTTCAGTAATAAATTGGATTTAATACTCTTTATATGATTTTTAATTGGATTTTTTTAAAAAACAAATCTGCCATTGGTAGTCCACTTGATTGTGAAATGGATGAAACGAAAAAGAATTCAGATGAGGATCCTAGGAGAAGTCAGTTGCTTGATGACCATCTTCCTATTCCCCTAGTGTGGTTCAATGACATTCAGAGTCATCCACAGCTGCTCTAGCTTCAGCAAAAGCTTTATTTTGGATGTATGATTTATGTTAAGGCTTATGTCTTAATTGGGATTTATGATTTATGATTTAATCCCACATTATCTGCCATACTCTTCCCTCAGAAAAAGAAGGCAATGACTGAAAACATTTACAAGATCTGGTTAGGCATTCTTTTCACACTAAATCACAATCTAGGTTTTTGCCTTGACTTACATCAGTAACTACCCATCTTACTGGGTAACACAAACTTTTTGATTTTTACCTATTATAATAAAATAAAGGACTATTTTATAGAATATCAGATTTCCAAACAATACATGATCTTAGGATCAATTATCAAGATTCCATTTGTACCCATCAAAACAAGAAACTCTTATTTTTCAATAAGACCTGAAATATCAAAAAATTCATGCTAGACTAAACAGAAGAAAAAAATCCATTGCCAGAGATTGACACAGCACAATGACAGCAGTCAAAAATAATTCTGTTAGGGATTCATCCAGACAGTATTACGGTCTGATGTCATCCTTTCGATATCAATGCAGACATGTCTTTTTCAACTGAATGATGTTACCACCCTGTACCCATTGTCAGTATCATAAGACTCATGCTACAATAAAATCCTGGCCGCTGATATAAAGACAGTTTTCTTTCAGCTGTAGAATATCCTCCTGTATTCTTTCAATATCCTTCTAACATTTGCACTCAAAGAGAAATTTTCGCTAGTATACTCCTGGGTACTGGGACCTGATGGTCTGCACTTCCACACCTGAATAATCCTATAAAAGAGTTTCAGAAAAAAGGGAATAAACAGTTCAGGATCCAGGTATTTCTCAATAATGTACACAAATGACACCTCTGTTCCTTTAACATAAAAGACATCAGCTTTTAGGGAAAACAAATGAAGTATCAAATGTAATTGGACTTAACAAAATACACTGGTTTAACCTGCTCAACTAGAGTTTTCCGGGAATATTATTTCTTGCCTTCATGAACTGAGTTGCTTGGTTTGGTTTTTTTTTTTTTTTTTTTTTTTTTTTTTTTGGGTTTTTTTTTTTTTTTTTTTTTTTTTTTTTTTTGTTGTTGTTGTTTTGTTTTGTTTTGTTTTTTCTATAGGAAACTAGAATGTGAATATCATCCAAAGCCAGGGAAAAACATAATTTTGTAAATGTAACTTGCTTATACTATCTATCTATACACTATATACTTATGCTATATATATTACTATCCTTTCTCCAAAAATTGGGATTTTGCTGACTTTGAGACTTCAAATCTACAGTTGCTTAGCTCTTTATTTCTTCCCCTACCTCTAATTGTAGTTTGTTTAAATGAATAAAATGAAATTTTTATCTCTGTAAGAAACTGTCCAGTTTTTATACAAATTTGTTGCTGTCATGGAAAATCGGGATTTATGTAATGGGAAATTATGGGTTCATTCAGTAAACACCAGTACCAATTTGAGTTCATCAAGTTAGACTTCAGGATTAAACCCAGTGATTTTACTGAGCTATTGACAATCTCTTTATATGTCCCATCAAGATTTTTAAAGAGAGGAATATATGTTATCATACCTATTAGATTAATAAATTAGTAGAAAGCTATAGCCATTCTGAAAAATTTAACATTTCAATTACATCCTCACTCAAAAAATTCAAAATTGAAGCTTTTATTAGAAATGGAATCAATATTTATTTCCTTTTTTTTTTCTCATATCACACTAAACTGTCAAAATGATCAATATTTTTTTAAGAAATGAATTTATGGATATGAGAAGAGTAATGGTTCACTGCAGTTCACATACCCAAACATAAATTATGCAAAAACTGGAATATTTTTAGTTTTTTGTATCTAGGTGAAATTCAGATTGTATTGTAAAATAAGATATCCACAGTCATAAGCACTTACAAAAAGCCACATGTGGAGTACTGTGTTTAGTCCTGAGCCCCTTGGTACAGGAAAAACAAGGAACTACTGGAGAGGGTCCAGCAGAGAAGACTGAGAGGGGTTCTCATCAACACATATAAATATCTCAAAGACAGGTGTCAGGAGGATGGTGCCAGACTCTTCAGTGGTGCCCACTGACAGAAAGAGGAGCAAAAGACATAAATAAAACTCAACAATNACTACTGGAGAGGGTCCAGCAGAGAAGACTGAGAGGGGTTCTCATCAACACATATAAATATCTCAAAGACAGGTGTCAGGAGGATGGTGCCAGACTCTTCAGTGGTGCCCACTGACAGAAAGAGGAGCAAAAGACATAAATAAAACTCAACAATTTTCACCTTAACATGAGGAAGAACTTCTTTATATTAATATGGCAGAGTGATGGGACAGGCTGCCCAGGAAGGTTGTGGAGTCTCCTTTCTTCTCTGGAGAAATTCAAAACCCACCTGAATGCATTCCTGTGTCACTTGCTCTGGGCGACACTGCCTTATCAGAGGCATTGGACTGAATGATCTCTCCAGAGGCCTCTTCCCACTCTAACAGTTTTGGGGTTCCATGAAATTAGGCTTCTCATGTTCCAGTTGATCATGTTACTTCTTGCCCCAGTGTCTGTTTTCACTATCTTTTCTAAGTTATCAGTAAGTATTTTCAAGAGTCTGTCCTGCACTTTGCTTGTAATTGGCCAACAATGGAGCTAGTAGGCATGGTCCAACTACAGTGAAAGCTGATTTACACGTATGATTTGCCAATCCAGACAAGTGTATTTCCTTCTGAAAAGTATCTATCCACTTTTGAAAGGACACAAGCTTTAATCAGTGTTCCAGCTTCATGTATAGTTGCTTTCTATGAGGTAAGCTTTTACTCAGAAATGTTCTGTCTTCGATAGTTTTACTCAGCAAGATTACTTTTTGTGTCTTTGGAATTACTTCAAGTGGATTGATGGAAGTGACTCCCAAAACACCAAACCCTTGATACTGTCATCCAATAAAGAGTGGTTCAATCAAAAAAAAAATTGGTTTCACATTTTTTTATGAGAATATTAAAGCATTTTTAAGAAATAGATGCATTTTTTTCTTTATTGTTTTTCTTTTTTGGAGTCTTTTTGTCATTTCACTTTTTCCTGTTGCATGTTTAGAGGTTTCTCTTTTAGAATTTATTTCTTGAGTTTTATATAGACCAGATTTTAATTCTAACACCTTTGTCTAAGTAGAGTCTAGTTTGGTTTAGCACCGAACCAGAGTCTAAAGAACAGATACAGTGGGCCTTTCTAGAGTTTTTTGGGGGCCCAGTATAAGATTGTAAGAGAGAAAAGAACACTTCAAATTTAAAGATAAGTGCACATAGTATATTGGGGAGACTTAAATTAAAAAATAAA
>VXBN01014128.1:662-11619 GCA_013397395.1 Sinosuthora webbiana | reverse complement strand
ATTGAAAGGTTCCTGGGAAAACTTTTGTAATGCCATGACGGCAGCCCTCAATTCAACCAATTGGGCCAACCCATCCTCATGACCTTCCAGAACCTGCCACTCAGATCCATCCTTCCAAGTAACAATGGCCTTTCCTGTCCTCCCCGAATCATCAGTAAAGACGGTGGGACCTTGCACTGGCTCCTGACTACTTTTAGGCCTCAAAGAAATTTCAGTGAATTTTGCCACTTGCAATAGCCTATGGCTGGGCAGATGATAAATGATCTGCCCTGAAAAATTTTCCAGAGCACTTTGCAGAGAAATACTGTTTGCAAAGCTCCAGTCAAATTCCTCCCGTGGTACCGGGAGTATGATCTTTGCAGGATCCGCACCCATCAATTGCAAGCACCATTGCCTGCATTTAATTATCAACTGAGCAGTCAACTCAAACAATGCAGTTGCCGTCTTCTGTGGCTGATGGGGCAGGAAGACCCATTCCAAGGTGTGCAAGGGATCAGACCATTTGTCATTCCATTGGCCAATGATACCTGTAGGATGCAAATCTGTAGTGGTGATGAACACAGTGACATCAATGGAGGGATCAATGCGATAAACCTGGCAAGCAGAAACAGTTCGCTGAACCTCCTCCAGCAGCTGACATGCCTCAGGGGTCAATGTGCGAGGCGACTTCAAATCAGAGTCTCCTTGTAAAAAATCAAACAAAGGAGACAATTGTCCCTCGGTGAGTCCCAAATATGGATGCAACCAGGTGATGACAACCACCAATTTCTGGGCATCATTCAGTGTCTTCACCGAATGCACAAATTGCACCTCTTGGTGTTGAACCGTTCATTCCAAACTCTTGACTCCCAAATATTTCCAAGGAGGTTGTTGATGAACCTTTTCTGGAGCCACCTGAAATCCATGAGAATGCAAAGCAGCAAGCAACTGAGACTGTATTGTCAGCAACTCATTCTGGGTGGACGCAGTCACCAATATGTCATCCATGTAATGATAAACATGAGCATCAGGAAACTGCTTGCGAACTCCAAACAAGGCTCTGGCCACATACCATTGGCATATGGCTGGGGAGTTCCAACACCGCTGGGGAAGCACCCTCCACTGATATCTCTGTGCGGGCTCAGCATTGTTGATCGCTGGCACGGAGAAGGCAAATTTCAGCCTGTCATTGGGATGCAAAGGAATGGTAAAAAAACAATCCTTCAGATCCACGATGAGGACTGGCCAATCGGCGGGAAGCATGGTGGGCAATGGAATACCAATCTGCAACACCCCCATGCCTTCCACCACAGCATTGACTTTTCAAAGGTCTTTTAACAACTTCCATTTCCCAGACTTCTTTTTGATGCAGAAAACAGGAGTGTTCCAGGGACTGGTAGAAGGCTCCAGATGACCCTGGTCCAACTGCTCCTGCACCAAGTCACGAAGGGTGACTAATTTGTTTTGAGGGAGGGGCCACTGGTTCTCCCAGATGGGTCTGTCCACCAGCCACCGCATAGGAGGCATGGGACACCCTGTGCCCTTCATCACAATAGCCCTCATGAAAAATCCATCCCGAGATGCACTCCCCATGTGGCCAGAATGTCCCCCCCCCAGAGATTGGTGGAAACCTCAGTTGTGACATGAGGTCAAACCGTGGCTGTCTGTCCCTCTGGGTTCGTGATCATCACGGGCCTCTGGCTCACGTAACATTGCGCCCTTCCTGCCAACCCCGTGACAGACGTCTGCACCCAATCCAAAGGCCACTCTGGGGCCCAGGCAGCAAGGGAAACAACTGTGATGTTTGCACCAGTATCGAGGAGCCCGCGAAGGCATATCTCAGATGGTGTTACACCAGGGACAGACAGGGTACAGAACTTCTCAGGATGGTTTTTTGTCAGGACAGCAGTCCAGTAAACCTGAGGCGGCCCCGTAGATCCAAAGCCGCCACCTCCCCAATACTGGTTCTCTGCTCTGCGAAAAGAAGACTTAAAAGGAACAAGTTGAGCAATTCTGGTTCCTTTGGGGATAGTGACGGGGGGGTGGGTGTGGAAACCATGGCATGAATTTGTCCAGTGAAATCCGCATCAATGAGTCCCCCATGCACAATGATACCCTGAGAGATGGCGCTAGATCTCCCCATAAGGAAAGCACTCATGCCATCACCCAAGGGACCAAAGGCATCCAAGGGAACCTTGTGCGCTCCGCAAGAGTCTAAGACAACTGTTTCTGCTGTGCAGACATCAAGCCCTGCTGAGCCATTGGTGCTGGCTGTAAGCCCGCCAAGCAAACCTCCATCGGCTCCAGAGCTTGGAGAGAGACTTGTGTCTGAGTGCGTCTCCCCCTTGCGCTCTGCTTCCCGTTTCCCGAGTTCAGCAAAGCCTGACCATTAACATGAACCGTTGCTTTATGAACACCCGCTGTATGATTCGGCCTTCCACACTGACCACACAACAACAAGGGAATCGTCATCCCTGTGTTTTCTTTCCCTGTTTCTTGCTGGCCTGAGCATTTCCCTGCTTCCGCTGCCTGCCCTGCGGCCAGTTCCAGGCTGGCTGCAGGGCAGCAGCCACGGCAGCCACCTTACAACCTGTGGTGCCTACCTTTGCACAGGCCTCCACCATTTGCGATATGGAAGGATCACCTGGCAAGGCCTCAATAATCTTCCTACACTCTGCATTACAGTTGCTTCTTGCAAATTTTTTGAGCAGAAGCGTCCTAGCAGTTGGATCGTCCACCTGCCTCTCCACAGAGGCAGTCAGCCTCCCTGCAAATTGCAGAAAGGTTTTCTCAGCCCCCTGGACGACAGTCACAAAAAAAGCCTGTGGGTCAGCCATTTATATGGTCTGAACCACTGCTGCCATACCCGTTTTTGTGCACTGCTCGAGCAGCAGGGGGTCAAAGGCAACCTGCTTCTTAGGATCAGCAAAACTGCCTGTACCCAGCAGCTCATCCATCCCAATCACACACCTGGGATCCTGCTGACCCAGCGCAGTATTCTGCATCACAACCCTGTGTGCCAACTGAGCCCATTTGGACTCAGAAATGTCATATTCGACAGGTGGAAAAAGGATACGAGCCAAACTTCGGATATCATAAAGTGGCAGCATATCAGAGCCAAAAACTCAAAGCACCTGCATGACTTCAGCAGACCCCAACCCATGTTTACCAGCCGTATCACGGAGATCCATCAGGGCCTGCCATGATAAAGCCTGATGGGTGTTACCAAGCGGACCTCGAATCACAGGGAACACCTGGTAACCTCCTGGGAAGGTGTCCGCATCTGCTGGGTCCCGTCCCATGGACTCCACGGGAACAGGAACAGATTTCTGGCTGGAAGGCACCTCGACCCCATCTGATATCGCAGTCCCTGCTGCACCAGCACGGCTAGTAAATTCATCTCCACCCTCCAGGGGGCGCCGTGCCGACTCACAGTCGTTCATCTCCTCGACTTTGGCTCTCACGTCCCCCCAAAACCTCAAATGGTCTCTCAGACGCACTGTCACCTGGCACGGGAGCAACGTCCACAAACCCGCCAAAGTGGATCCATCACGAGACCTTTTACCCAGGTGTTATAAACGATAAGCTGAATCCATGTTTTAAAAATATTAATAACAAATTTATTATTAAAAAAAACCAAACAAAATCAAGAATTTGAGAAATAGAAAAACCCCGATAAAACCACAACCAAAGCTCAGTTCCAATCCCGTGAATCGGCGCTGGGTGAACCGCAGATCCTGCCCCTATGGCACAGAATCCCCCTCTGGTTCACAAATTCGGAGTGTGCAGGGCCCCATTTTTATACAGTTTTTGGGCTTGTGCAACTGATTACTTCATCAGTTCTTTGTGTAATATGGTCCTCAATTCATATTCGTATGGTTTCCTTTTTGGATGTGAATTCGGTGAATAGTTTTTACGGGGAGACATAAACTTATGTCTGGGTTTACTGGAACCAGGTATTGAGATGTATGTCCTTGATGAGATTGGGATGATGGATATGGGGTACTGAGCGCTTGGCCGATGGCCGATGATGGCAGTGCTCAACTCCATCACCCATGGGTGNGAACCCTGCATTCCTTAGGCTTAAAACATTATACAGTAACACACAAACTAACTCTATATAGGTTTATAAACTATCATAAAAAGAAAACACGAATTAATCCTACAATATCTATCACACCGGGGAGGTACCGGCCTCCTGGCGGCCGGATCCTCGCCTGCACCAAAAGTGAACATCGCGAGACCAGCACCCGCCACAGCCCCAGTATTCGTGGGAAGTGACAGTGGTGGCGCCGGACCATCCGCGGGCCCCAGAGGGGCACATGAGCCCCATGTGGGACAGAGCGGGGTCGACCCGGACCTTTCCCCCCAGCGCGGGGAAAGAACGGGACGCCGGGATGGGCACGGCTTGTGGAGCCGCAGCACCACCCCGCCTCGCCGCCAGAGGCTTGGCTGACAGCTGGGGGGGCCGGTGCAGGCGGCGCGATCAGGGCAGAACCTGTGGAGGGGGCAGTTCACGATGCAGGGCGGCTCGGCCCCGGCCCAGCCCCCACAGCACGAGCAACGTCACTCGCCGTGCCCAGCGGGCCCTACATAGGGAGGGGAGGGGCCGGCACCGCCCCTAGCATGGTCCTGCTTGTGGTGTGGAAGGCCACAGGGGGCACCGCCCACCCCGTGAAGGGCGGGACAGACTGCCCGCCCACAGGGACTGGGTCCAACAGCAAGTTGATCAAAGTTCGCCCCTTTGGAGTCCCCCTGGTCTGCGCAGGCACCCCGGCCGGCACAGCTCCAGGCGACGCCGCCCCCGGCTCCGCTGCCGTTCCAACGGGGTATTTCGTGGCTATTCCACAGTGCGGGCACTGCGTCGTCACTGCATCTGGTTCTAACAAAGGCGCATGCGGAGCCCGCGACTCCTCACTGTCCCCCAGTGCCGGAAAGGCGCAGAGGGATGGAGAGCCACCCCCGCTCCTCCTCCTCCTGGGCGCAGGAATAGGCGGGGCGGGCGGGGCCGCCGCGGCTGGCTCCCTGAAAACCTGCGGACCCCCGCCCAGCAGCCCATCAGCCGGGACCAGATGGCTGGGAGCCCCATCTGCTTTCCCTGGGGAAAGGAGCCTGCTGCCCGGAAGGAAAACATCCTGGAACGCAGCGTCCTGGGGGGAAAAGGAAAACCCCTCCCCCCCATCGGACTCTGAACCTGCCTCAGCGTCTAAGAGGAGTTCCTCCTCCTCAGCCTCAGAGGCCAAGCCAAAGAACTCTCCAAGAGAGCCACAGGCACTCACAGGGGCCTCCAAGCTCTCGTAATGTCTTAAAACATTATCACACCATTTCCAGAGCGCCATCAGCTCTGCCACGTCTGCATCACAACTCGCAGACACAGTCTGAACCAGGTAATCACCAAAGTGGCTCCAGGCGTCCACCGAGACAGGCATCGCAGCAGTCACAAAGAAGCCTCTTGCCTTCCCATAACAATATAAACACTGAAAATCTTCCCCAGAAACAGAAACCTGTTTCCGTTCCAGCATGCCTTGCCAGAGGTCCAAGATCCAAGTGTCAACCCCGGAGATAGGGAATATCATTTCCGCAAAGGCTACCTACACACAGCCCGTTACCTCAAAACAGCCTCACCGACTCCACACACAACAATTCTCACCTGATGCTGCTGTTCACGACACAAAGGAACCACACTCAGGTTGAGAGGTGAGCAGAGAAAGTGGAAGTTTATTATGATTTGGGGTTTAAATAGGATTTGGAATGAGATCAAGGATTGGGGGACGAGAGGAACACCTCTCTGACCCCAGTGGTCAAACCAGCAGTCCATCACAGACTGGAATGGAAACAATCTTCTTTGTTTATGTTACATGCATGAGAAACTCCAGTAGAAATATGTAAACAATATCAGAAGGCTAAAAATCAGGGCGACAGTACGGAGCTCCTGGGGGTGGCAAAAAATCCTCTCTACCAGCCCCATTTTAATAACCTCTTTAAGACCTCCTGGTCATATACAATCCCCTTCTCAGAAAGGATAATTTCGAGGAGGTGTAATGTGGCTTCCTCTTCCTTGGACAAAGCCTTCCCCATCTCCTTCAGCCCTGGCCCCTCACCTGTTTTATCCGGTGAACTCACTGCAGCGTTCGTTTTTCCAGAGTCTTTCCTCGAAAGGGTTCATGCTTTTGTACTCTGATTTTTTCATCTGGAGCTTTTCCTCAGAAGGCTGCGAGCCCCCGTACTCTGAGTTAGTCTGGAGCATTTCCTCAGAAGGCCTCGAGCCCCCGTACTCTGAGTGGAATCCCTCGACTCCTATCCTCGCGGCTGGGCCTCCTGCCTGCCTTCTCCACAGACCCTCTTTGCACCCGATCAGAGTTCAAAGAGTCCTGGTCTGCATCAATATCACGCATTCTTCTAATGTCGTGGGTCCCCATTATGCAGGGGGAAATGGGCTACTGAATAAACAAATCAATATGATTCCAACAGAAGCCGTTTATTGTTTACATTATATGCCAAGTATTGATTCTAGGTCTACTGTCCACATGGGCATGCATCTCTGGGTTAGCTAAGCTGCTTCTTCATGAGGCAGGCACACATCCTTCAGGACATCCAACTGGTCAAGCATCCATCCTCATGTTGTGCTTCCCCTGTCTAGGGTTTACATTTTTGCAGACATTTTCTCAGGGTCTCTTCTTATTTTTGATCCTGTTGTTTTCTCAGTAACCTTGATGAATTCCTGAGAGCTCTAACAACAGAACTGCAGGTGGTTTGATAATATTACTCACAACCAGTTTGGCTGGTGCATCAGAATGGCCTGTTATACAGACTCATTGCTACAGTTAGGCCCTTTATCAGTTACATTTCATTTAAGTATAACAAATATAATTCAACCAACCACCATAATCCATGATGCAAGCATGTAATGGTTATACAACTTGTTTTTCTACCTCCGATTCAGCTGAATCACTTTCCCATAGTCCTTTTCTGCCTAGCAGAAGTAGTAGGCCTGAGCCATAATTTTACAAAGANATCAGAATGGCCTGTTATACAGACTCATTGCTACAGTTAGGCCCTTTATCAGTTACATTTCATTTAAGTATAACAAATATAATTCAACCAACCACCATAATCCATGATGCAAGCATGTAATGGTTATACAACTTGTTTTTCTACCTCCGATTCAGCTGAATCACTTTCCCATAGTCCTTTTCTGCCTAGCAGAAGTAGTAGGCCTGAGCCATAATTTTACAAAGATAACAAGGCCCTTATTTTAAAAGGTTTTACCTATATGCAGTAGCTTGGTGGGCACCTGGCACCCAGACAAGGTCAACCTGCTAGTCCTTTTTGGTGCCCAAATGTGGGGTGAAATAGAGGCAGTTATATAGATATAAATATTGCATGCTATAGTAAATGGTAAATAGTGGTTATGAAGCAGAAGGCTTGTGTGCAGCACACAGCGTTTGTCAGCTAATATTGCATGCTATAGTAAATGGTAAATAGTGGTTATGAAGCAGAAGGCTTGTGTGCAGCACACAGCGTTTGTCAGCTACACTGCTTATCTCTTTATTTTGCTGCTTTTGAGAACATGTTAACAAAAACAATGATGAGGGAATACACGTCTTTCTCCCTGCTCGAGGTGGATGTGAATGATTTTATAGTGCAGGCTCAAACAGTCTTTGCTCACCCTTATGTAAGCTGTTTAATACTGTTAATAATATTAGCTAATATTGTTGGTACACTATGGAGTTCATGGAATCTGTTGTCATCCTGGTGTAAGAGAAAACAAACCTTAGGTGAGGAGCTATTGAAATCTGCCCTGAGGCATCCAGTTCCTGGGTGGCAGGGTGCGTGGAAGAATGTAGGGCTACCGCGCAGAGAAGTGGCCTGGCGGGGGCAGCCCCAGTCCCAGTGCCACTCCATGCATTGGCTCTGGACCCCCAAATGGCTGGGAAACAGGGAGAAGGCGAGCAGGTTTGCAGTGTAGAAGCAGTGGCGGATCATAGTCTCAGAGCCTAACACACAAGAGAAGCCATAGGGGAAGGGGCCAGGGAGAAGGCGGTCCCAGTACTGGGTTTCACCACCACATGTATTGGCTCTGAGCTCCCGAGTGGCAGGGAAGCAGGGAAACAAACAGGCAGGCCTTGGTTGCAGTGCCAAAAGAAAACAAAACCAAAAAACAGGGCAATAGGATCTCAGGTCAGATCTACTCACCATGCCAACCATACAGCTGCTGCCTTGATACCCCCACCAGAAGGAAAGGCCAGCCCCTGCCCCAACCTCCTCTGGATCCCAGGCCGAGCCTTCACCCATCGTGATATTCCCCAAGCCGCAGGTAGAGGGAGGGGGGGACACAGTGACAATTCTGGGCACAAAATGATCATGGGATAACCCCATCACCATGAGCCACTCCCCCAAGACAGGGAGGAAGAAGAAGAAGAAGAAGAAAAAGAAGAAGAAGAGGAAGTAACAGTAGGAAAGGAGGGGTGAGATCAAGAGGTAGGCCCTTCAACAAAGAAATTGAAAGGACTGAGATCAATCAAAGAGTAAACCAAAGTTATTGGGTCCTTGACCTCATCAGAACTTTGAGACTTGCTAAAATATTACAGCTGCCAGCCAAGTGAGCAGATTTTTGCCTGGCTGCTTTGATGCTGGGATAATGGGGCCAACAGTCAGCAGTTAGAATGTCATGAAGCCCAGCAGCTGGGATCAATTGCTAAAGATCCAGAAATTGAAAGAGGAATTGGAAAGGAAGAAGCAATTTGCACCCTCTGGAGACAGCTTCTCTCAAGTGTGAGGGCAAGATATCCAGTTAAGGAAGATCTTGTGAACTCCACTGGGAAGTGGACCACTGCAGATCAAGGTATCCAGTACTTGAAGGAATTGGCATTCTAGAAGGTCAGTGTCTCTAAAGATCCAGAGGATGTCCCTTGCACACTGGCCATGTGGAGGCAGGTGGTTCAAAGCGCCCCTGCATCACATTCTAGAAGCTTGGTATTCTGTCACCCACAAATGTATATACCAACACCCTGGCTCCAAAATGTAGAAGAAACTCTGGGTACTTCCTCATCCCTATGAGCCAGCACCCCAGCTTTTAGGGGCAGCCCAAGAGTTTGCACCTCTCCCGCCCCAGTCAGAGGAAAGGGAGGTCCCAAGCGCAGGCTATGTAATGAACTCTGTTTTTTTTCTGCGTGAGCAGGGGGAGGACATGAGGAAGTGGGATGGTGAACCCACCTTTATGCTGGAGGCCCATGTCTATAAACTGAGGGGGAAGAGAGCTGTGAGAGCTGTTAAGAAGGGGTCACCCAAGAAGGCTGTGAGTGTAGTTGCCGCAGAGAGACCAGAAGGCAATCAGCGATCTCCCAGATATAAAAGAACTACAATCACTTAATTTAAAACCCTGGTGAGGAGACTTCTGATCTGGCATTGCAAAGACCAGACAGTGAATACTCTGACCAGGAACAGGAATAGAGGGTTCCTGCCTTTGGCCAGAAGGAAGAAAGGGATGACCGGGCATACTGGACCATTTGGATTTGATAGCCTGGCACATCAGATCCACAAAGTATAAAGCTTTAATAGATACAGGTGCAGAGTGTACACTGATGCCATCAAGGAACAGGAGTGCAGAACCCATCTGGATCTCTGGAGTGACAGGGGGATGCCAGGAGTTGTCTGTATTAGAGGCTGAGGTGAGCTTAACAGGGGACAGATGGCAAAAGCACCCCATTGTGACTGGCCCAGAGGCCCCGTGTCATTGTTGGGATGGTCACGACACAAAAAGTAACACAGTAAAATCTTCAGAAGGCTTCTTCTATTTATTATAACAGCATGCTGTATTTTATACACTCAGGAAAGTTTACATTCCGCTCATTGGTCATAAAAAATCAACACAACATTCATTGGTACAAAAAGTCTCCACTATTTTCAACCAACATTCACAAAACTTTTCCAAGCACACTTCTTCCAGCTGCAGGTTGTTTATCTCCCTCTCCTTCTTCTCTCCTCTGTTTCCATGCCAACGACCTTGGTGAAATTCCTTTCAGGGGTAAACACGGCTGTTATCAGTTTCTTCTTCAGCTAACTTACACTTTGGGCTTACAGACCAGCTGAAGCCCCTTCCACACCCTTGTGTTCTTGGCATGGACTACCTCAGGAGAGGGTACTTCAAAGACCTGAAAGAGTATTGATGGGCTTTTGGTGTAGCTACAGTGAACAGAGAAGATCAAAGTGTTATCTACCCTGCCAGTTCTCTCAGAAGATCCCTTCATTGTAGGATTGCTGCAGGTTGAAGAGCAGCAACTACCAATTGCTACCAGGACAGTGCATCAGCAGCAATATCCCACTCACTGAGACTCTGTAACTCCCATCCCTGAACTAATTTTTCAACTGGAGAGCCAAGGAATAATCAGCAGAACCTCCTCACCCTTTAACAGCCCCATATGGACAGTGTGAAAGTCTAAAGGGGAATGGAGGCTGAAAGTAGACTACTGAGGCCTGAATGAAGTCACGCAGTCTCTGAGTGCTGCCATACCAGACATGTTGGAACTTCAATACAACCTGGAGTCAAAGGCAGCCAAATGGTTTGCCACAATTGATACTGCTAATGCCTTTTTCTCAGTCCCTCTGGCAGCAGAGTGCAGGCCACAATTTGCTTTCACCTGGAGGGGTGTGCAATACACCTGGAACCAACTGGCCCAGGGGTGAAAACAGCCTCACCATCTGCCATGGCCTGATCCAGACTGCACTGGAACAGGATGGAGCTCCAGAACACCTACAATATATTGATGATATCATTGTGTGGGGCAATACAACAGAAGAAGTTTTTGAGAAAGGTGTAGCCCTGGTTCGTGCCTGACATGTTTTGGTTTTTGAAATTCCTTTCCCAGGGAATTTTCTGTAAACAAGAGACATGTTTTGGTAACGGCAAGAATGTTTACATTCTTTCTCCAGGAGGGACTTCTCTTGATGTCCCTCTGGTCTGACCAATGTGATTGAA
>VXBN01014111.1:95194-161365 GCA_013397395.1 Sinosuthora webbiana | reverse complement strand
CTCCTCCGCCCCGCTCTTTCCCGCGCCGCGGGCGGGCCATGGCTGGCGGCGGCGCGGTCGGCCCGCTGGACGAGCACTGAGGGCGGACGGAGTCCCCCTTGTCGTCGGGGCGCAGTTGCACCATGTCGGCCGTCGCGTACGTGGACTTCGTAGCGGCGCAGTGCCTAGTCTCCATCTCCAACCGCTCCGCCGTGCCCGAGGCGGCGCGGCTGAAGGTGTCGGGCGAGGGGGAGGCGGCCCGGGAGCTGCGCGACCCCCGCGACGCCTGGAAGGACTACTGTGCCCTGCTGGCCATCGCCAAGAGCCTGCTGGAGCTGAACAAGTACCGGCCGCTGCCCGCCCCCTCCGTTGGCAGTGACAGCGTGGAGAGTCCCGACGAGGACGCGAGCTCCGACAGCGACGCGGCCACCGAGCAGGGCTCCAGCCCGCCCCGCAGCCCCCCGCCAGGGCCGCCCCCCCGCCTGCGCGCCGCTGGGGCCGCCCCTAAGGGGAAGCTGACGGCCGAGAAGCGGCACAAGTGCCCCTACAGGGGCTGCGGCAAGGTCTACGGCAAGTCTTCCCACCTCAAGGCGCACTACCGGGTGCACACAGGTCAGCGGTGGCGGAGGGAAGGGGGCGGGAGCGAGCGCTTGTCCTCGGATGAACCCGGCCAGCGGCGCGCCCGGCATCCCCGCGTGCCCCCGCTGCCCTGCCGCGCCGCTCTGGCTTCGGGGCTGGTCTCTCCTTCACGCCCCCCCCTTTCTTTCTGCCGCCCTCCTCCACCCCAGCTCTCATCGGCGCCCCTTGTCGGGCGGGACCTGGCGGTTGCCCCGGGCGTGGCTGCGGCAGAGCCTCCTGCCGCGCCCTGCCCGCCGCCCACCTGCCCCGGCCGGGAGCCGGCCCGGGCCCCGGCGGGCAATGCGGGCCCGCAGCAGATGCCGGGGAGCGGAGCGAACTTCGCGTGTCGGGCGCGGCTGGGAGGAATTTGGCGGGGGCCGCCGAACTCGCTCGGGGCGTCAGCGAGGGAAGCACAGGGGGGGCGGGATTCGGGTTTCCTGCCGCTGTAGGCGAACGGGCGCCTGCACCGGGTCAGAGCTCGGTACCTATTCCGCAAGGGAGGCGAGGGCAGCGCAGTCACCGCCAGCGCCCCTCTCGCTGCTCCCGCCGTCGGAACCCGCGGCCTGGGCCACAGAGCTGGCGGTGAGCTCTGCTCGGCTGCGGGAACTGGACGCCGCGGGGCCATGGCGCCGGAGCGGGGGCTGGCGGGGCTGCCGTCTTGGCTTGGGAGGGGGCGGCGGCGGCATCTCCCTGAACGTCTGTGAGCGAGCTGCACCTCTGGGGCTGCGGACACACCCCCCTCCGGCGGCTGGATGGGCGAACGCGGGAAGCGCGTCACCCAAAGCCGGTGCCAGGAGCTCGAGTAGCGGTGGAGCAGACCGCTGCAGGCTGCTACCCGAACCGCCCCGTCGCTGCCCCTTGCCGCGCCCTCGGCCGAGGGGATTGAGGCACTGTGCAGAGAGGGCCGACCCCGCTCTTCCCGGCGGCAGCGCCTCGCACTATCAGTTATCGCGATCCAGCTTTGACGCGTTCCACAAGGGCTTCATTCATCAAGCCGTGTGCTCCCATTCCCGGCCCTCGCCCGGATGCCTCGGAGGGTGTGGCAACATGGAAACCTGGAGATAAAACGTATCTGCGGTAGCCTGGCCCCAAGGGGACAACAGCTGCAATTTCTCTTTTCGTGTCTTGGTTTTCGTTTTGGTGGGGGTTTGTTTGTTTGTTTTTAGACCTTCAGTGCAAGTGATTGAATAAAAACGTTTATAGGTCTGAATTGCTCTTGGGATCATAGTGGAGTACAGAAGGCTGCTTTAAAAATGTTCTGAATTAAAGGGTTGTGTGCAGGAACAGAAAGGAATGAATCAAAAGAGACATACAGTGCCAAGACATTTCACGTGCTTCACATCAGTTCTGTCAATGATGGTGTATTTTGGGTTTTGTCTGTTGGTGGTGATGGTTAGCAGTATAACACAAAGTAAGTTGATCACCCAAGGAATGTACTGTCAGGCATTGCTGTAGAATTTAATATGGAGTGGGTAGTATATGACCACATCTGAGCTCCAGCTCAGCTTCACTGGTGTTCGCTGGTGTGCCTTGCTCCAGTTCGCTGGTGTGCCTAGGTGTGTGTGCGCTGCAGAGGAAGAGACTTGGTGCTGGTTGCCTGCTGGCAGATCTGCTGGGTGCTTAGCTCAAGAGGCTGGAGAGAAGGGGGCAGGACTACTGGATATGGCTCAGCAATGAGCTCTAAGGTTAGACTTTCTCTTTGAGCTGGGAAAGAGGATGGTCAGTGGTGACCCTATGCTGGCCTCATGACCAGTGCCAAGCGTTGTTGTGTTACCAGCTCAGAGACTGCAGCTCAGATGCTCTTTTGGAGGCTGAGTGTAACTGGTCCTCTCCAAAATGTTGTCTCATAAGTGACAAAGAAAACGTCAGTATCATTTCCATTTACTACTCCATGCTCAAATATTCACCACAATAAGGGAACCAGAATAGATGTTGGCTGCGATAGCATTCTGTGTGATGACATGTAAATTAATGTACTGTACAACCCACACAGCTTGCTGTAAGCAGTAGTGTTATAATAAGTACTGCTTAACTGGTATGAGGTTTAGCATGTGCTTAGCTCCAAGCATGAGGCACTTGACTGACACACTGATGTACTGTCATGGTAGTTCTGTATGATTAAAATCATTGCAGACATCCAGGAGTAATGAACTTTCAGAGCTTCCTAATGTGAAGTTAATTGTAGCTAACCAAAATGCTAAATGATACTGATAATGTTAATTATTTTTATAGATGACAACAATTCCCTAGCAACAGTGGGATTCAGTGGGACCTCTGGAGTTATTGATAACTGTATATTGCAGAACATTAATGGGCCCCCCTTAGTACCATTTTACTTCCTTTGTTTCAAATAATGTCTCTCTCATCTGTCTGCCATTTTTCACCAGGCCACCAACTAGGTTTCTCACTGCAGTGTGGCCTTTAGTGGAAGTAGATGCACAGCCACCAGTAGAAGCTTCCTGGACTTAAATTTTTAATATTTAATGCCAGTATTTCTATCTTGGAAAATGGCTTAAGGATTTAAGCCCATGAACTTGTGCTTACTCACAGTTCTCTTTATTCATGAATCCTAACAAAGCAAGCTGGGGAGCTCTGGATCCTTCTCTTTCTGCATAGTGGTTGGGAATCTAAAAACTCTTTGAGTTCATCTTTAGTAGCCTAATACAAAGCAAGAAACCAAATCAAGGTACAAGGATAGAAGGCAAAAGCTTGATGCTCAGAGGTTAGAGATCTATATCTTATTAACCATTCTTTGAACTTGTTGGTTCAAAGTAGGGAACCATACTTCAGATACTAAAAATGTCTATGTAACTGTTTGCTTGAAGTTTAGGCCTTTGATGATTATGCTGGTTCAATTTCCAGAAGGCCCAAATTAGCCATCCATCAGAAATTGTCTTTTGAGTTGATCTTTACAGAAAAAGATCAGCAGATGGCACTGCACATCCTACTTGTGCAAACAGCCCCCTTGCTTGTGCTGCTAGGCCTAGGTGAGACCCAAGCCCTGGAAGTGGTACAGAGGTCAGGAAAAGGTGAAGGACCCATCTGACCAAGAAAAAGACAAGCAACAGGAGATAGGCAGAGTTGCCTTCAAAATGCATGGAATTCTCTAAATAGGTGGGTTTAGAGGTTTGGTTATGACAGACAGGTGTCGTGTAGGGTTATTATTAGCCTCAAAGATGAGGCAGGGGGAATAGCTTAATAGAGAGGGATGTGCAGGCCAGAGGATGCCAGGGAAAATGAAGATATACAAGAACGAACAAGCAATCTCAATCAGGAGGCCTGGCCAGGAAGTGCAGGGCAAAGGGCAGGGAGAGAAACCAGGAGGAGAAACAAGCTGTACAAAATTCACGTTTGCTATGATGGTGTGAATATAATCCAGTTAAAGGGCACATGACCACCGAGACCAGACCTTCTCTGTCCCTCCTTCCTGACCAGAAAGGTACCATAAAAGTAGCTTGTGAGATGCTTCCTCCTACTTGACTTGGAGGTGTTTACTTGCCTGGGGAGACTGAGGATTGATGGGAATTTCAAATACGCATCAGATGCCCTTAATTAAGAGTTTAGCTGCTCAAAACTCAGATGTGTGAAAAGTTCTCTCTCTTCAGCTAGGCTTTTCAGCCAACTATATCATCATGTAAAGTGGATTCAGACAATGCCAAGAGTTTTGTTACACCAGGCAGCTGATGCACTCCTAAGTGCTCTCAGCATTTGGTTCTCACCAGTGCTCAGAAGTAGGGCTTAGGAGGGGTGTGAACCCAAAGGTTGACAGTCTGCACAGGGAAGTGGAGGAGCATTTCTAGTAGACAGTAAGAACAGGCACTGCAGCTGCCTGTTGCTGTTATCCAGATATCATGGTGTTGGACCAGCCCCTGTATTGGTTTGGTTCAACTGTACTGCTTTGTTATATGTGTTCTAGATTATCTCATGCAACAGACTGTACAGATGCTGGTATGTTGACAGTCCTCTGCTCGCCGAGATCTTTCTCAGTAATTTTTAGCATAATCTGAAATTTAGCATTTTAAGACTCCCCAATACAGCTCATGTCATGTTACTTAGCCAGATCCTTTAGAATAGGACCCAAGAGCAAAAAGTGGAGGCAACAACACATTTTTTGTTAAATTCAGATTGCCATGTGAAATACCATGGTGAATGAAAATCCACAAATTGCTGGAGTTCTAATGGGCATGTTTCCAGGTCTTGGTGAAACATGATGATCCTGACTGGGAGCCTTGCCAACTGAGTTGGGTAGGCAGAAATCCTCAAGATTAGATTCAAAGTTGTCCGATTCCCAGTTGTCTTTTCTGATCAAAATAAGATTTTAAGCAGGTGTGTGTGTCACTTGTTGGAAAATGCTCCAGAAAAGTTTATCAATTAAGTCAGCATGACAAAGTTCACATGTAGGACAGAAGCAGTGAGTAGGCATTATCCACAAGAGCACAATTCCTGATGGATGTATTGAAATTGCAGCTTTACAGAGTTCTGCACACTATTGGTGCTGTGGCATGTGGTGGATGTCTCTGCTCTTGTTAGCCTGTGTTTATTGCAGCACCAGCTGTTAGGATTGCTGCAGGAACTCCTTTGTTCTTCGTTGGCTGCTGTGTTGTTGTGCACCAAGCTGCTGCTCCTGTGCTTCTGGCCTTGAACAGCTTCCAAGACTGCAGCTGGAAGAGCAGGGAAGGGCCAATTTAAGATTAAAGAAACAGCGTCTGAGGGAGTGATGGCAAAGAATACTTCAGACACTTGTTCACTTGTGGTAGTGCAGTTCACCATGGGTATTCAGGTTATGATGAATGTGCATAGCCTGAGAACACTCTATAAATACCTTAAACTTGAGGGGAAAGTCTGTTGAAACACCGGCTAATAAATTCAGAGTGAAATATCAAAAGTTACGTTATTTTTCTGAATGCATGTAAAATTGGATTCCTCCTTTCCCTGTCAAAGCTATTTCCTCTTAGCAAGGAAATTTGATTATTCATACAGGACAGGAACATAAACCCAATGTCCTCTGATCCCAGCTAAGTGCCCTAAGCACCAGGCTAAGGAGTTGGTCTCTCTCCATTTTTCAGTTAATATTCAAGTATTACTGCAAAATGGAGGAAGTTCATATAAAGATAAGCCAGCGAAGGAGAAGAGCTAGGAACTTGTCTCATATATCCAAGAACATACTGCTGAGGGCTCTTGTCTCATCTACAAAAGCATAGACTTAACTCTCTGGTGAGGTTTGGAAAGATCCCTCCTCTCCAGAGTATCTTACCTGACTCATCTCTCTCTCTCTATGTGTATGGAGGCACAGTCCCTCAGAGAAAGCCTTTTGTAACAGTCAAGGAGGTTTGTGCTCTGACAGAGAAGCTGAAAGGGCATCCCTTGCATCTGATGCTGTGTCACAGTGGGATAACAGCAAGACAGTATTCCTGGAATATACACTCAGCAGCAGCAAGTTGTAGCAGGTGTTTTTGTATCTGGACTTTTGAAAGAGACTCAAAACACCTATATGTCCAAGCAGATGCTGAGTGGTAGTTTTAAGAATATTGGAACATCCTAAATACTTTCTGAAAGCAGCATTTTGAAACCTGTTGTGTTTAATCCTAAATCCTGGCAGAATAAACCCCTTGCTGGAACCCATCCATCTGTTGCCTATCCCATTTCTTTGATCTGTTGTGCGGTTGGATGACCACAGTTTAGGTGTTCCAGAAAGTGTTGGTTTTGGCATATGGTCCCTAACATCCTCACTGCTGATTTCTCTCTGCACCAGTATCTGTACCGGGTTGCTATGTGTTTTGATGATCTGATTTTGGAATATCTCAGAAGAGGAAAAAGATTGCTTCAAAGGCCTCCAATCTGTCTGCCCTGAAGATCTATCTTCACCAGAGTATCTTGCAAGTGGACACTCAGTCAAAGTCCAGTGTCCCACAGGAAAACTCATTGCTCATTCAGGGTGTGTGGGGCAAATAACTGGGGAGGAAAGTGAGAGATACCTGAGACAGCAGATATTCTGTGTATTAAAGCCCCATGAGCTGCAGCTCCTAACCTTATTCATCCACACATAAAGTGGCATTTTGTGGTGAGAAGGCAGATGACTTATCAGGATACCACTACTACCTGTACGTATGTTAATGAGTCTGCTTATGTCCACTCTGTATTCTTTTTTTCAGAAACCCTTTCTGCATAAGACTGCAGTGTGGGAAAATCTGAAAAGTCCCAGGGTAGGAAGAAAAAGATTTTTTTTTTTTTGTCTATTCAGAATAAAATAAAGTGGACCTACTTCAGATCATACAAAGTAGCTTGGATATAGAGTTTATACTTGCACAGAAAGAACAAACTAAGTATTTGTCGTAGAGGGAGGGGAGAAGGAACAAGTCAAAAATGGCAGGTGTAGCAAGAGGGCTAAGATTAAAAGGATCTGCAAAGACCCTTACATCCATATGGGATTCAAAGTAAGCCAGGGTTGCAGGAGCAGGAGTTCTTCAGACTGTAGAGAAGACTTGTGAAGCACCACTATTAACTTATGCTGAAAAGAAACTGTCTCTCACTATGTTTCTGGTGCCACACACTACAAAGAATGGGAGTCTGTGGATGCACCTGTTCCTATTACCTGTAAATCAGTTCTTCATTCACTTTTTACTTCTGTAAGCTGCCCTGGATATGTGTATATACATACTCATCTCTTTTTTTAAAGAAAATTGTTTACCTCTTGTGTCTGTTGTGTTAGGATCCAATCACACATTGTTTCAAATTAGCATGATGTACCATTGACCTTTCCTTTATCTCTTGATGGAAAATCCCATTGGAGGCATAACTTAAAAAGTCAGCAACATACAGCCACTAAGGGGAACAGCGTGTAACAGCACTGTGTGTTGATGTTTTATTCTGCTGTTTCAAGCTTTAGCATTACTATGCCCAAAACTAAGGGAGAAAAATCATACGGAAAAGATATGCCTTGCCTGAGCTGACACAGAAATCCACATCTCCCGATGGAGGCAGCACTGGCTTGCATTGCAGCTCTCTAGGCCACTGTCTGCCCAGCAAGCATATGAGCTGCTTGTTTTCTCAGAGGGCTCTTCCACAGACATCTCTGCTGCAAAAAAAAAGAAAGCATGTCAAATACAGCAGATACAACCACAAGCTTTGTTGAGTGGATGGTTATCACATGCCATCAGCCATCTCCGCCTTGCTTTAAGTGCTTTCTGGAGACACAGTCCAGCCTGCTTTGCATCTATTGAGACTGTCACTGACGTGCCATCTCTTTGGGCTGATGTCATCCTTTATAGCTTTGTGATCAAGGGGAGTAGTGAATTCTCAGGCTCAGAGATGACCCCTGAGGGCCTGGAAAAGCCTCCCTCCCCCTTGTCTCTGCTTTTGAGAAGCATGGAATTTAAATGCATCCAGGTGTCAGCGATTGTTCTTGCTTTCCTATAGGCACTTCGAAAGTGGCTGTGACAGCTTCTGCAGGTTTGTATTGCTGAGGTGGTGAAGCCATTCTTCACTATTGTACGTGGGAGCTTGGCAGTGGATGGGGGGCAGTGCTGGTGGTACCCAGGTGTGTCAAAGGGAGCATGACCACCCATTTCTGCCTGAGATCCCTGCTGTGTCCCCATCCTCATGCACAGCAGCTTTCCTGTTGGTAGCAAGGCATCTCTGCACCATGCCAGGCTCCCACAGCCTTTACGTCCTCCCCCAGCTGAGCCCAGAGTTGATTCCCTGCAGAGTACAGTAGCAAAGGCACAGCAGGTGAGGTGATCCTCCGGAGATCCTGAGCAAGCCCTGCCTTTCCCTAAAGCTTTGTGGTCATACTGTATAACCTTAGAATGCTTTCCCCTGGCATGTGGAATGGATGTTTGGTGTAGTGATGGTGGAGGTCATGCTCTTCCTGTCATGTCTCAGACAGAATTCCAGAATTCCTTCATTTTATCTTCCCACATGAAATTTCAGGAGAGCATGGAGGAGGAGATCCATTTCTTAAGGGCTGCTTGAGGCAAGATTTTAAACGCTATTTTTAGACACTCAGGTTGGATACTACCATGCCTAAAATGTAGGTGCTGCTCCCCAAAGACTGGTGCTTGTTTTCCAGCCTAGGCACCTAATTTTCCTGTTTACAGCTGGGCACTTCTGCAGACTGAAGAGCTGCCCTGAGGTAGATGTTGGAAATGTGGTTTCTGGGGATGAGTCAGGATGCCTCAGTTGCTCCCACTGCTCTGGGGTGTAAGTGCCTGACACAGAGGCATATACTAGATGGCTCCGCATGTGCAAGATGTATAGCACTCCTCCCACACTCCCAGGGGGAGCAAGAAGGCTGTTCTGCACCTCCCACTGCCACCTGCCTCCAGAAGCTGTGACAGAAACCATGATTGCAAAAGAGCAGCACAAGTGAAATGCATGCCTCAGATGCCAAGGGCTGGCATGGGCAAGGGTGATGTGTTGAGGCCTCTCTCTGTACAGCTCCCAGTGCTGCTCCACTGTCCAGCTGAGGCCATGGCCTTCAGGCACATGTGACCCTACATACTGTTTTAATTAATTTGTTTTATACAGGTGCTGGTTGTTCAGAAGGTCTTCCAACCATGTCTAAAAGCATACATCAGGGAGCCACTAAATGCATTTATTACAAACAAAATAGCCCTGGCTCACAATGGTTGGCAGCTCTGCCTCTGCCAGGCTCAGGCAGACAGCTGGCTTGACTTCCTCTGTTCCATCCTTCTCCCCTGACTAAGAACCGGCACGGCCATGGAGGCAAGCACAGGGGCAGCAGCCACAGGCTATGCTGTGACCTATGCAGTCTGACTCATCCAGCTCAGCTCCATGGCACACGGGTTGGTCAGGAATAGGGCAGCAGCCTTTTAAGAAGCACAAATAATTAGGAGCCTACAGTGAATTTTGTGAAGTGTTAGTCAGGAAGGCTTACTAGGGCTTTCAGGGCCCCTGGTGTAACTATGTCTCAGCTTACCTGGCCTGTTCTTATCCTTCTTTGGCCTTTTGGATGCCATCAGTGAGTCTCTCCCTGCAACTCTACCATACTTTCTACTGATTGTTGTCCTCCTGGCTTCAGGACTGTTCATTCAAGTCTGTAGCTTTTTCTCTCTGCTTTTGTGTCTGGGGAGAACTCCAGGACCCACTTTGTAAATCACTCCTTTTTTTTGATCTGTGAATGTAAAATGAGCTCACCTGTTGTGCCAAACCTCACAGTACCAAGAAATACTGGAGTTCCTGAGTGTCTTTCCAACTTTTCCAAGCTGGAAAACTCCTATGATAGTTTTTATATTTCATGGTTGACTGTAAATAGCTGTCTCAGAGCTGCCATTTTCTTCAGGAAGCTCTGAAGAAAGCAAATCAAGGCATCAAACCTGTAGCAGTGCATGGTGGAAAGCTTTTGTGTGAACTTAAACACCTTCAGTTTCCATCTCTGCTGTATACTAGGGTCAGCCTTGCTGCTCCAGAGGCACCGTGTTTGTGCCTGAAGGCAAAGCCTGTGCAACCCACAGAGGTGAACTGTAGGGATGTGGAGCACTCTTCAATCCTTGCACCCTTGTTTTGTAAAAGCAAACTTACAGTGTCATTTAGGTTAAGGTGTTTGGGTTTGTTTTTCATCATTATAGCAAACATTTATTCTGATAGAGTATGAATAATGAGGTGTTTTTCCTGTCTTCAAATCAGCTGTCTAAGAGATTGATACTTGCTGGAACACCTTGGATTTCCAGAGGGGAAAGGGGAGCATGGGACTTCCCTCTGCAGGTGCAGCAGTTTTGTCCTACATGTTTGCAGCCCTGAGGCTTCTGTGTTCTCCCCAATGCTTCCCCACTCAGTTCTTCCTGGGCTGGAAGGACTTGTCCTAGGTGAGGGGGTGGGTTTTTTTGCATAATTTTGCATCATTTTTCATCATCTACAAATAATTCAGTAGAATGGAATTGTCAGAGGAATAATTCTGGCATACCTTTCCCAAGCTACTGTAGTGAGACCAACATGAAAAACATACAGGCACAGGCAGAGCTTCTCTGTTGTTTTGACAGTCTTCAGGTCATGTAAGGTTCTCCACTAGAATGTGAGTTTCATGTGTTTGGAAGGGTTTTTGACTTCTACTTGAGGTGAGACTGAAACCTGATGAAGTGAGTTATCAACAACTCCACAGACGTTGGCACCATGGCAGGAAACAAATGCAGCTTTTTTCCTTCTGCAGCATGTTCTCTGGCTCCTCTGAAAAGCTGGCATGTGCCAATCTGCATTACCCCTGCCCCCCCTAAATTTCTTGTTATCCTTTCTTCCCTACAGGTGAGCGACCATTCCCCTGCACATGGCCTGACTGCCTTAAAAAGTTCTCCCGCTCTGACGAGCTCACGCGGCACTACCGAACCCACACTGGTGAGAAACAGTTCCGGTGTCCCCTCTGTGAGAAGCGATTCATGCGGAGTGACCACCTGACCAAGCATGCCCGCCGCCACACCGAATTCCACCCCAGCATGATCAAGCGATCGAAAAAGTCCAGCTCCAGCAGTTCCTTGTGAAGGCAGGGCTGGCCCTGGGGGAGGAGTGGGTAAGAGGCAGGCTGTGGTGAGGCTGCAGGCCGTGGTGCCAGAGCACGAGCATCCACTGCAGTGCTGGTCACCCTCGCTGTCCAAAAGCACATGTAGCTGGCATTAAAAAAAAAAAGTATTCAGTATCCCCCTCCCTCAGTATCTTCCACCTCGTGGCTCTGCCCTGAGAACAGTCTGGAACAAGTGGAGTGTGGGGTGAGAGGAGGGAAGGAGCAGCCAGCGAGGAGGCAACCACCTCTTCCAATGTAATGCGTTGACACTGGTGTACATACATATGACTGGGCGGTCTGGCCTGTGCCACCACAGTAGCATGACCCCAGAGTCTTTGTGATTGCTGTGTCATGAACATGTTTTGTTGAACAATGTAATGCTGCTTGTATTTAGAATCTGTTGAGTAAAAACACTTTCCGAGTCACATAAATAACTCAGATAAAAACTCCATAGCACATTGTAGAAGTGGGTTTACTTCTGTGTATCTTCTGCGATCCTGCACTTAAAAAGACTATTAAGAGAAACATTACTTATGTTAGCAATAGTATCTGATTGATATACTGAGATAAGGTGAATTTATACTCAATAAGGCCCATTAAAGTAAATAGTGTTTTTAATTTTTCTTTGTATTAACTATACTTTTGAATATCAGCTGGACTTTTCCAGTAAAAACATGTATGATTCAAGAAGATACTTAAAGCAAAAAAGTCCCCATAAAGAGCTCAGTAATTTCCTGACTGTGTGTATTTAGCTCTGTTATTCACTTACCTGGAAAAATACAACTCAGCCTAGATAATGTGGCAGGCATGTGGGAGCTGAAGAATATGTCTCTCATATGATCCTGTACTTTACTTGTCAGTAATACAGTACTGTACTAAAGAAATGCTACTAACAGTGCTTTATTCTGCTGTGGTTTGTTTGAGTGGGTGCACAAAGCAGCTACCATCTTTACAAACTGCTGCTTTTTAAAAGGCTTTTTCTCTTCCTCCACTTGCCTTAAAGATTTATTCTCTTCATATGATGGCCTCACTCCCTTGGAGTCCCAGGGAGTTGTGTGTGTTTATGGAGAGAGTAGACCTTTTCTTAAAAGCACTCTGCTAATGGAAACACCTAAAATTACTGTAAGGAGCACTTTGGAAGGGCTCCTGTATCTCGATTGCTCTTTCTCTGGAGTATGGGGGAATACCACAAGCTAATTTGAAATACAGAAGGTGTCTTGCAATACTCCTTTATGACATAAGCTTCTCTTAGTACTTTGTACCTGTGTCATGCATGGCACATCAAATGCTGATAAAAACAATGTTAACTTTTATTTTAAAGCTATTTTTTGATCTTTAGAAGGAGCAGAAAGATCACTCAATGGAAACTTTCAGATGTGCTCACTAGTGAACATTTCAATTTTTTTTTATGTTCAAAACATGAAATTTAAGAGGTTATCAGTGACATATTTTTCCCCTCCCCAGTTGCATAAAGAGGGAGAATTCTGTTTACACGTTATTTTTTTCCGTAAACGTTCTTCTGTTTGGTTTTTACCCCTTCCTCCAGAAGAGGAAGGGGGAGGTGCAGCCCTACTGCAGAGACATAGGGCCAGATTGATTTTGTGAGTATTTACACTGAAACCTAAAGTGTTTCCACTGCAGATGAATTTAGGTCATCTTGTAAAATTCTGTACATAGAAGATCTTGTTAGCACACCTGCAATTACAGTATCTTATTGTTTCATCTGATAAAAAGCTTGCTTCCTAGAAACAAACATAAAAAATTAACTCGGAGAGTAGAGTGTTTTCCTCTACAGTTGTATATGGCTTTCAGCATTAGAAATCAGTTGCATATTGTGTTGCCTGTGTAGTTCATGATAGATTTTGTCAATGTAAAGAGAACTTTTAAAGCATTGGGGATATTGAACAGTCTGTGGAATAAAAAGGGATGTGTTTTCTTCAGTGAAAACATCAGGAAACCAAGCACACTTTCTACCTCCGTTTCAGCTTTTTGAAACATTTATGTTAGAAACCAAACTTTAATTTCTTGTATTCAGATTGAGTCATAGGGACATAGGTTCTTTGTAATAAAAGCTGGTAGTGTTGGTGTTTCTACTGATCTAGAAATACAGAAAATGTTCTGCTTACCAGTACTGTTAATGCTGCCTTGTGGAGTAGGGTCAGGCCCAAGAGCAGCCCGATGAGATTCAAAGGTACATCTGTGTTCATCTTTGTTCTTCTCTCTGAAGATCAAGCTAGATTTCAAGTCTCCGTCCTGCAGTCTGGATTGTTACCATTTTGTGGGACAAATGCAGCACCTGGAAAACTAAAGCCTTGATCCTGTGAAATACAAGAGATCCTCACATCCAGTCAACCACAACTAGAAGCCACAGCTGATAAGCAGCTCCTAAATCAGTACGTAAATGTTTTGGTGACTTAGCTACCAGGATTAACTGATACATGGAAGTAAATGGCCAGCATCATGGTTTCCATGTTGTGTATTTGGGGTAGAATGCACACTTAAAGAAACGTTCCTGCAAAGTCTGAAATAGGCGGGAGGTACTTCAGTCCGTGGGACAATGGGACATGCAAGGCATGTGTCACCACTGCCAGAAACAAAATCCTGTTTCTGAAAAAAACCCTTCCTAAATGGTAATGTATGCTGTATTTCAGCATTGGACAGACAGGATTAATGTAATTCATTAATCACTAACAGAATGCATTGGGAATTACCAGGTTTGGGGATATCATTGTACTGTTTTGTTAATTTGGTTTGTTTTTTTTTTTTTCTTTCAGTAAAAGCAAACAATGGCTTTAACACCTAAAACAAACTGCAGGTTAGATCCTTGCATCTTGAAGTTAAGTTTTGAATAGTGTTGCAAGTGATGGAAAAGAAAAGGAAAATCAGGTTCTCTAATACTGTATGTACTTGTACTATTTTGGAAGTACTTAAGCGCTGAAATTAGGACAGCTCCTCTCCTTAATTAAGAAAGTCCATTAGAATAGAGAAGTCATGGATTTAAAGATATATAACATAATTCTTGAATTTTTTCATGACCGACATTACAGATCTGTTTTCAGCTTGCAGATGGACTTAGGCCAGCATACACTAGACTGGACACATACTTCAAAATGCTGTTCTACAAACCAGTGATCTGTAACACTGTAAAATACCAACTCCCAGCAGTTTAATCAGTTTTATTTTTGTACAGTATTCGTATTCTTTATAAGTTATTTTGCTGTCCTGTTTTGTAAATCACATGAAATTGTAGAAAAAGGAAAAGAAAAAAAAAAAGTAGGCATAGATGTTTTTGTACATATGTGTATATATATTGTCCAAATAAAGAAAAACAGAATAAAAAACCCAGAAGTTGTCTTGAGTGACTGGAGTCGTGCAGTGATCATGTAAACCAGCCTGAATGACTACAAAGAAAATACTGTACATTATGAAATCCATGGTTTGAGCAGTGTGTGCACCAGCTTCAAAGGTTTTAGTGTTGCTAGTCATCATTTAGCTTGGGTTGGTTTTTTCGTCTTTTCCAGGATGTTTCCCCAGGCATTACTTTTACCAATATAGCAGGGAGACAGAGACACAACTTGTACTCAGGAAAAAGTGTCCCAGCACCTGTGTGCTCGAGCTCCCAAGAAGTCTGTCTTCCAGTGTGCCATGGCTTTTGGCTCAGAGTGGGGCTCTCCCTCACACTGTGGAGCTACTCAGTGAGCAAATGCTGCTTCAGTGTGCAGCCACACTGCCTTGAACTTTTCCATGGCTTTGGAGGGTTCACTGGTGTATGGAGATAAAAAGCATCTGCTTGGCCTCTGAAAGAGGGAAAGGCAAGGTACTCTGTGCCAAAAATCTCCCTGACATGGACGGTCACTGGCATCACAGTTACTGAAAGCAACCACTTACACGAACTAACATAACCTGGTACATGGGCATGGTGCTAGGATATGATTGCAAGATGAGCCCTGGACCTGAGGGAACATGTAACCTTCCAGCAATGCAGGCAGGGACAAATGGCTTGAAGATTGCCATCTGCAGCTGGAACAAAACTTGTCAGTAGCTTCCAGATTTGACTTGATGCTGAGTTGGAGTTTTCTCTTCTTGTGTTGGATGGCTAACAAACAGATTAAAAAAAACTCAGCATGTTTTCTTTATTCAGCTTGTCACTGATTTTATGAATAAGGGACACAGGACTGTGGCACTGGCCTCACTCCCTTGCAGTCCCATTGTGTAAGACTTTCCACAAATTTACCATTCATCTTAAACCTTTTAAGGTTTTAGTGCTGTAATTTGAACAGCTACCAAAGTCTGCCTAATGTAGAGAAGGCCTTAGAAGGATGTTTCCAACCACTGAGATGTAGTACATTGTACAGAGAGGTCTTGCCAGGAGTGGTATAAATTTTTTACTAGGAATGCATACATCATCCAGACTTGGGTGCACCACAGATGTGCTGGCAGTAGTGCCATGGCGAAGTGTGACCCTGAACACAGACCTGCTGATTCTGAGAGCAAAAAGGTTGTCAGGGTTTCCTGTACTTTCATTTTTCCTCTCTGCCAAGGAAAAAAGAAAGGAAACTAAAAGTCTAGTTAAATGCCTGCATAGTGGTTCAGAAAGCCACATACAAGGAAGGTTGCTTTCTGAATTTGCCTGCTGGATGACCTGGTAATTTTGATGTCCGTAAGAGTCTGTACACAATGCTGTTTAGCACTCACTCTTCCAGGGCTAAAAAGTCTGTGAGGTTTCATTTATGCATCAGAGCTCAGTAACAACCACTACTTTTTCAATGACTTTTGCTTTGGAAACAAAACCTCTTTCAGGTTGAACTCCTCACACTGCTTGGCCACATCAGAAAAATTTCTTCAGCAGTAACTTAATGCAAGTGCCCAATTATCAGAACACTGTACTTACTCGAGTACTCTTTATGCGACCCCCTTAAAGCAGTAAATGTAAAGAGAACTTCTGAAGGAAGTTTTCTGAAACCTTCTGAAGGAAGATTTCTGAATGGCAAGAATTTTTCGGCTACCATGCTTTCACTGCCATGCTCTCCTCAGCTGAGAAACTCTCTGACCCCTAAGACACCTCCTCAAACACTTCCACAGGTATTGTGGAAATCTTCCCATGTCAAAAAGACTGCCATTACTTCTATTCCTTAACAGACATTTATTTCACACACACTATTTTTCTGGCTCATCCATGGCTTTTAGGGTGAGCTTAAGTCCCTAACGGCTACAACTGTTGCTGTATTTTTACTGGCTTGTGACCCTCAATTGATAATTGATAAACATCCTATCACTGTACATATCAAACCCCATCAGTCTCTGTTTCATTCTGTTTACTGCCTCTTAGGCCACATAATGCCTGTGTGTCTGCACAGGGAAACAGAAGGTACAAAGGAACTGGAATATGTAAACCACAGCACAAGGAGGATCACTGAGTATGTAAGATCCAAAGATGTCCTCTTGGAATTCAGAACACATGGAGAAAGAAACCGAAGAACAAAAACAGACAGTATCAGAGCCCTTCCAACACTGTCCTAAAAAGGTCCACAGAACAGTCTCGGACTTTCTCAATGGCTTTTTCTTTCTCTTCTGGCTAATGGGCACAGGCCACAAAAACAACAGCGGAAGTTTCAGAAGACACAGATGTAAGGTATATTAGAGCTTTTGCCATACAGCAGTGTGAGCACTTCTGCTGTTAATGACTGCTTTGGTGGCCTTGAACAGTGTTGCCAAGCAGAAAGAAGATTTTGAGCGCCTATGAAAAGCCATGTGTAACTGCTCTGTCAAAAAATACAAGGAAAAACCACAGTTGTATTACTAGTCTGTACAATGATGGTGGTAAATCACTGCCTCTTGCTTTCCTGTATTGCATGAAATAAGCCAGGCCTTATCTAGAAGCTAAACTACATTCAACTCTTACATCTAATATGCCATGTTTCTTAGGGGTATTATTTTTCAAAATACACTTCAAGGGGGACAGCCTTTCTGTAAATTTATTCAAACTGAAATAAAGCTTTGTTTCTCCCTAATATAAGCTACTGCAATGATTTTTCATGAACATACTGATTTCTGACATACTGATGCTTAGGGAATTGAATGCACACTGGAACTATATGACTTTAAATATATCAAATATATTAGCACAAAGCCAGTATTTTATACAGCAAATTGTATTTTAAATACTACAAAAATTTCTGACTAAGAAAGTTCTTTGTGGACAGTACAGTTCAGTTCAGAAGCAAACCTAAAGCAGAATGAGATTCCTCAGCTGCTGGGGCCCACAGAAAACTGTAAAATCAGTGGCTTTTCATCTGAACAGTCCTTTAAGCATCATTGCAGAACAACAAAGTGAGGCTGTTACTTTTGGTGGTAACCAAAATCTGAGAAATCCCTTTGCACTCCTTGTACTGATCATCTGCTTTGGATTTACACTGTGTTTGTAATTCCTCAGGAAAATGAACAAAACAAGTAAAAAACCTGCAAAAAACCCCCAATCCACCAAACGAACCAACAAAAAACCCACAACACCCGACCATCCAAAAAACCCTTTATTGTCCATGAAAAACCTATTATTACATGACCCAAACTGAGGAAAAACCACTGTTAACAGAGTGCAGTTAAGGTCAAGCTGTAATGTTTACAGCTTTGGTTATAAATTGGGAAGGGTGAATTGGGCATCTGTCTTCTTTAAATTACATGATCCAGATTCACTTTGAACCATCTATGTTACATGTTGCCGGTGCACTCTTCTGCTCTCTGTTCTTTTCCATGGCTCCTTGATATCTTCTGCTACTATCTTCCGTGTTATCATCCCTCCCCTCTGTCTTGCTTCCTGCAAAATCAGCTTTGCCCACTACTATTCATGGTTTCTTATCCCCAAAGAAATGAAGTCTGTCATCCCTTTCAAGCTAACTTGCCATGTTCTCATCACTGTGCTTTCCAAAGAGGTCAGTCTGTGAGCAGCTGACTTGCTTTTCTATGAATACACAACAAGCCAAGACACTTGCCAAGATCTCCTTTAGCTATGGGTGCAAAAATGGCAGGTGTAATGTCACGTTTTGAGACCAACATACTCTGTTGTTGTGAGTTAATCCTGGGCAGCAGCTCAGGGCCACACAGCCACCCTCCCCTGTGGGATAGGTCACAGAATCAGAATGGTAAAAGTGAGAAAACTTCTGGGTTGAGAAAAAAAAAAACAGTTTAATTTGGAAAGCAAAAGCTATGTGCACAAGCAAGGCAAAACAAGGAAGTCATCCATTATTTTCCATCAACATGCAGGTGTTCAGCTATTCCTCCAGAAAAGCATGGCTCCACCACACACAGCTGTTACTTCAGAAGAAATAACTCCAAACACCCCTCCTTCTTCCCCTAGCTTTTACTGCTGAGGACAATGTCATACAGCATGACATAGCCTTTGGTCAGTTGACTACCTGTATCCCCTCCCAGCTTCTTACAGACTTCTTGTACTAGTGGGGCAGTGTTAGAAACAGACAAGGCACCAGTGCAGTGCAAAGCACTGCCCAGCAATAGCAAAAACATCCCCATGTAACCAACAGTGTTCTAGTCATAAAACCAAAACATTACCCCATACAAATTTCTATGAAGAAAATTATCCCAGCCAAAACCTGTACAACTGTCAAAAAAACCCCATTGGCCTAGTGGGGGTAACAGATCAAGAGAAGAAAGACTGGACAACTGGGGAATTACTGCCAAGAGTAACTGGGGAGCAGATTAGTGGAAAAAAGCTGGAGGAATTTGGTGGGAAGCATAAAGATGGGAATTGGTATCAGAGGATTACACCACTCAGAAAGAGGTGAGCCACATGAGAGGTTGGTAGGTAGGCTTCTGTAGTGCTGCTTATCACCTTCTGCATCTACTGTTGCTACTGATCCTTACTTTTCCATGCTTTCCCTGCTGGCTTTCCACATCGCTACAGTCAAGCCTGAAAAGCTTTCAATGGCTAAAAATGTCTGCTTTCTGCACTTACCTCCCCTCTCCCTACTTGTCAATGGCTGAAGTTAGCACCAAAGTAAAATAAGGTTATAGCAACTACAAGATCAGCCCCTGCTACAAAAAAGTGCCCTTCACCCAAGCCATTGGAATACGCAAGGGACACTGGATCAATGAGCCTCATAGAAGCATGGCATTTGGCAAGCCTAGTCTGGGTACAATAGCATAGGAACAGTCGTGTGATTTTTAGATGTTTAGGCAGGAAGAATTTTTCTTGGAGCAGAGGAGGATACCCATATCTTCTCTCTCACAAATTATAATGTACTGAATTGTGGTTTTATTCCTAATTAGTAAGGTATGGGGAAAAAAAAATTGCTTCCAGAACAAAAAGTTCTAGGAAAAGTAATTTTGGACACTGTATTTTAGTGAGTCAGAAGTGAAGAAAGTAATTCTAGCTCAGTTATTTACAGAGAAGCTAGAATGCCAAGGTTTCCCCTCCCCTGCTTCGCATGATGTAGCTCTTCTGTCAGACACTTCCCATCAGACACTGTGCCAATCTGTCCTGGTTTAGGAATGGTACTCCCCAGTTCTTGCTCCCACGAGACTCTCCAAATGAGACACCACTCCCTTGCTTCATTTTCCCCTCCCCCTGCAGTGTGCTGGAGAGGAGACCTAGAGGCACGGACGACAAAGATCACGGGCTGAGAGAGGCAAGAACTATTTACTGCAAACAGCAATGACATGAAAGCCAACAGTATCAGCAACAATACCCATGGCAGAGGGTAAAGGAAAAGAAACCATTCATATGGAGAAACTCGCAATAATAGACAATTTTCAAGAATACTTTTAAAACCAAGGTCTTTCAATATGGTGGACAGACAGGCCTATAGCCTCAATTATGTCAAAGATACTCTGCTGAGCAAATTAACTCTGAACCACAGCCTGAGTCTCCAACACTTTTGTATCTTCTGTTCAGTACTAATCATCATAGAAATTACTCCAGGAATTCATTTCACAGTCACACAATTCCACTGACCAACACTGGCCCGCAGTAGCAAGAACGTGTGGCTCTCTACTGCACTGAAGACTCATCTATCTATTCAAAAGAACAATTACAATACTTGCCCTTTAATACCTAAAACCTTCCAGACTCCAGCTCGTATTTTGTAGTGGGTTATTTTATTTCAAATACATGAATTCAAAGCCTCACAGATCAGTTTCACTAGCAAGGTTCATTTCCAGGATGCTGTTAAGAAAAACACCCACTCAAAGCAGACATCAAATTGTTGAATTGTACTTATTTAATAGTTAACTTAATAAACAGGACTTTCTTTTAGGTGTTCAACATTCTGTTGTCACCTGCATTTCCAAATGCTTAACAGCCGTGGCCAACATTCTATTAATTTTTTATGGCTTTCTGTTGAAAAGCAATTGACTGTACAAATCACGCTAATGCAGCTGAACCCTTGTAAAATCCTCTAGTCAAATCTACTATTTTCTCTATCACCAAAACTGTATCAAGTTTTACTTAGAAAAATTAACACATAAGAAGTTATATATTGCTTAGTTTTACTTCTGCAAGCTCACTAGCTCACTGCCTCAGGAAGACCTGGAATTCTGTTAGTCTCCTTGCTAAGAGACTTGCTAGAAAAACCTTGTCCTTTGAGCACTACAAAATGAAATGTTACTATATTTATTTATTAATTTTGAGAGAAAGTATTTACTCAACAATAATATATCAATAGAATCATATTATTTATATTAATTTCAGGTTTATTTTTACAAAACAAGTCATTACAAACCATTCTTTTTCTAGAGATAACCTGAATTATTTTTTTAAAAATTGCAGTTCAATAGGGAAATGGGATAATATCCATATCTGTGGTGAAGTAAAATTATTTATCAAAAGCAAATTCCAATTTTTGGAAAAAAAAATGCAACCTCTAAAAAACAACAATCACAGAATAAGTCCAGGACAATTACCAGAAAAATTACCTGCACTTTTGATGCTGCATTAACTGACAGAATAGAAAAAAAAACAAAAGGAATTTTTTATTTAAACCTACTATTGAGAAAAGTAGGTTATTTGGAGAAAGTGACTACTATGAAAGACTTGAAAAAGAAAATCATGCACTTCAAATGTGTCAAACATTTGTGTAAGTTTTAAGAACCAAAGTTCTCAATTATCAATTCTTTGAGGGTTTTCCTCTTTGACAATTAATTGAATTCTTGAAAGCCAGATGTTTCAAGAAAGATATATAAAATATTTCTGTAGAACTATGTATCTATAGCTATATACCACTACTCATTCATCCTTGTAAGCCGCCGATGCCGTCTCTTGATGCGCTTCAAGTTCCATTTGTGTGTCTCCAGCATAAAAGTTCCATTGTAGACAAGCAGCACAGTCACCTTCTCATGGTAAGTGAGATTCTGCAGGAGCTGGTGAAAAACACAGAAATAGAAGTCAAAATAGCTAGATATTCCCTATTATCTAAAAAAGCTGAATAAGATCTGTGAAAAATCTTAGATCTCAAAAATATCACTATACTAGGATTATGGCCCAACAAATGAAGTGTATTTGCTCCTCGAAACCCCCTCAAACGGACTCATTCTTCAGCTAATTTCCATGCATTGTTATTCTTATTAGAAGAAAATCATCATATCTAATCTATACCTTCTTGCTGCCATCAATCTCATTGCTTTTTTGCTGTATCCAGAGAATAACTCCACTCCTCTGTGGGTACAGAATAATGTTTTTTCCTTTCTTCCCCAGGGCAGGACAGGAGATAGTAATTGTACCCAAGTAAATCTATGTCTCTCTTTAGCCTTGTGCTTCTTTGAGCTCAACAATTTCCATTAGTGGAAACTCAGAACAATCAAAATTACTTAGAAGTTGCACTGCTACCTTCTGGAGTAATTCCAGCCCCTGTACTGTACTTTTCTGAAGTGTAACAACCAAAGCTGGATATTTACGATAATCCAAACCTTAGATTTGGATTAGAGCCCAGCACATAAAGATGTCATGCAAACTGTACATTACAAGCAGTGCTCAGGACGACATTGAACAATTTACCTGCAGCTGATGCTCAACTTGTCACTTCCCTCTCCCCAATCATTTAGGCATTTATGCCTTACACTAGATGCTGTTGTTTTTCCCACTTAAATACCAAATTTTATGTTTGTCTGTACTGAAATGAATCCTGTTTTCAATAAAAGTTACCTAACCTAAGCTTATTTAAGAATTCTAATCTTGCTTTATAGCAAAAAAAGGATTAGGTCTCAACATGGTGATTATCTGTATGCTTAATAAACGTAATCTGTTTCACTACAGATTTGTATTAAAAATACTAATTTTCAAACCCACTTCTAAGAAGATATTCAATTCACCTATTTATTATCACAGTGAATCACAACTATTCAAAATACAATATTCCTAATCAACTTAACCACATATAAATTTATATCCCTCCCCTCTGCAGCTTGCTTAAAAATACAACCAGGGGAGGTGTCAACATACTGAAAAAAAAGGGTCTTCCCGTATCACTGGGAACACACATGGAACTTGGCTTAGAATGACAAATTGTCACACTTTCTAGTAGATGATTGCTTTCTAGTACGTACTTGCTTTCTAGTAAGTGGTGACATATAGCATAGGCTCAGGAACTGCAGGTAAGCCATGAACAGCAGTCTGGCCTTCTCAGCCTGCCCTTTGCAGCCTTTTAATCATCCCATAATGCAGCCCACACTAACATTCTCAATCAACTAAGCCTATACACGACGTGCTTTCTCACTAAGTTTTCTTGTGACAGGCCATTATAACTTGCCATGTCACCTGCTTGTGGGAGGAAGAGGGAAGGAGGCATAAAGAATATCTCCAGCCACCCCTTCATAACACTGTCTCTTGTTGCTGAATAATGCTGCAACATAGTCCTCGAGTTTCCTCTTACCATGATGTTGATTTTTTTTGTTTTTTTAAAGTTCGGAGATTTTTTTAGGTCTGCTTTTTTTTTTTTATTTTGATCTTTCTGGTTAGCTCTGCATATTCAATTTTTCCCTGTCTCTATTCTTAGTAATTTGACAACAGACTCAACTTTTACAACAGATTCTGGACCCCCGACAGCAATTTTCTACAACTCCTTAAATTTGGGAAGCATTAGTTAGTTGACCTATCTATCCTTCAACATGCAAACAATTTTTTCTCTAAGTAGGCGAGTGCAAGGAAAGGCTGATTCAATAAGGAGAGGAATTGCAAGAACAAAAGGGAATAGATATCAGAACTGTAGGAGAAGGGAATACAGGTGATCTGTCCCTGGTAAGTAACAGCTGTGTTAATTACTCAATACAGCCTCACCCCTGATGAGTCACAGCTATATCCAACAAAGGTAAGTGTGACAAAAGTGAGTGGGTTAGCTGAAGGGATCATGGAGGATCATGAACATGAGGATGATGAAGAAGGATCCTGGGGAGAGAGAATCACTGCTGTGAGGTCAGTCTGGGTCTGCAGTTAGAGCCCATCATTGGAACCTGCAGTCACAGTCTAGTTAGGTAAAAGCTGCATTCAGAGTCTGCAAATTAATATAGGCAGTCATAGTTTAGCAGGAAATAACTAGCAGTCAGAGGCTGCAAGGGAAACCTACATAGGAGCTTGCTGCAGCCAGGATTCAGGATGGCTAAGCTGTGAAGAAGAATAAACCAGGACCCTTTTCATGCTGAGATAAAGTCTGTGTCTCGGCTCATTTTTACCCTCTAACAAGGGGGCTGCGACAACACAGAACAACAAAGAAGTAAAGTGGTCAAGAAATGACCAAACTGCATGGATGTAAGCATACTGCAAGATCAGATGGAACAAGTATTACCTTCCATCTCCTTCCAGTAAGATAAATGCTATGAGGTGGCTTTACTCGGACTCTTCAATTGCTATTTACTGAAAAAACAGGACATACCAGCCAGATTTTCTGAAATACAGTGTATAATGGGATACAGAAGTGATATCTTAATAAAAAACATCACATTACTGATTCTTGTCTCCCTATACAAGTAATCTTTACTGTTTCAATTTCTCTTGGATCAAGCTGAACATAACATTAGTCTCTTAATGGTGCCGGTGAAGAGCTGCCCTATTTATTCCTTTCAAGCCTTGGCACTGCATCGCTGCATGACTAGTAAGTCACCCACCTTTTTTTTAAATTTTGACCAAAAAGTATAGTTAAACTGGTCCCCCTAGGGGCACAGATCTCACCTTTTCTGAGCTGCTAAGCCTCAGATTAATACAGGAAAACTATTCAAATAATCATGTAGAACTCTTCTAGTTCTTCTGATGTCAGCAGCACTAGCCTGCTCCTCCTTCATCAACTGACTTGTTTGGAAGTTGGTCTCTGCTACAGTCTGAATTGTGTACTAGGTAGAGGCATTACCTTCTACAGCCTTTTCCATGGTAACCCTGCCCACTGGTGGTTAACACACAATACTGCCAGTGAGGCCACAACTCCAGAGTGGGTTTCTGAGGAGATGAGCCTTGGTCTAAGTTGTCTAAATTCTTGCCTGACTGTCCTTAAAATGGACAAATCCTCTCTTAAATCCAAAGTTCTTAGGTAAAACAGAAGCAAGTTATACAGTTATTATCAGTGTATTATCACAAAATCCAGTTCTCCTACACTTTAAACTTCTTATTTCATTTTCTGCAACACACCTTTGGTGTAATGAAGAAGTACTGAGATGTCCTTTTTTTACAAGCAGTTTCCACAACCATTTCAAAAACTCTTCTCTCATTCATTGGATCCATTCCCTGAAAGGAAAAAAAAAAAGTCTGTTCTCTCCACTATGTCATAACTATCTGCATATAGAAAGAGCAATACTGTGCTATTGATTCTCACCTGATTTATTTCATCAACAACCCTGAAAGGACATCTGTTGAGTTCTTGCAGAGCCATCAGGTATAACATAGTGGAAACAGTTTTCTCACCTCCACTGTGATGATACGGAGACAACTCATGAAGCTCAGTACTACTGTGGAATTTGACTCTAATGCGAATTCCATACTTCTCATACTCCTCCTGTGAAAGCCAGTACCTTTTAAACTCATTTTCTTTGTAAAGGACATTTATAAAATGTACATGGGTCTACCAACCACTCAAATTCAACTTAAAATCAATATATTAATTCTGGTTCATCTATATACATTAGTTATTTCATCTGTTTTCCTTAACTCCTGTCTACTTTTGCTACAGAATTGCCAATACCATTCCCTTTCCATGACAATGATTTGTTAATTCCTGTTAAGAAAGTCCTCATATGTAGTAAGAACATTAACAGGAAAATAAAAATCTTGGCTAGAAAAAGAAGAAAGCAATGCCTCTATAAATCCCATTCATCAGGAATAAAAAAGCCTTAGGATACTATCAATTTGAACAGTGGTGTGTGTGTAGGTTCAGTACCAATCTGACCCTCTTCAAATGCAAGCAGCACAAAATCCGTCAGGACAGCCATTTCCTTTTCACACTTCAATGAGAAAACCATACACAAGGATTTCTTTAACAGGAAAGTGAAACTCATTGGCAGCCTCAGCCAGTGATACATGGTATCAGGATAACAGATGTGGTTCAAAAGAAGGACCATGCAATGAAATGCATTCATGCTTAAGATGAAAAAGAAATCCTCAGAGTACTCTCCGTTATTCCTTAAACTGTGTTCAGTGGCCACTGAGTTCACTTGGTTGGTCAGAGCACGATGCTAACAACACCAAAGCTGGGGGTTCAATTCCTGTATGGGCCATTTTCTTAAGAGCTGGACTTGATGATCCTTGTAAGTCCTTCCAACTTACCTGTGATTCTGGGAGTTGTTCTGATTACAACTTCATGTATAAATAAAATCTAGAATCTAAGGTTTCTAGGCCCACTGTAATTTCAGATGCATTGGCAAAGACTGAAACTAGGTCGGAAAAAGTGAACAACATACAGGCTAGCAAAACCAAATAAAAAAAATTAACGTGAAACACAGCCATGATGGCATCAGTCAGACCTTGACAACTGCCACGCTATTTTGAATGCCAGTTTGTGTAACTGACAGATGTTCCAAAACCTGACAAAAATTATGCTCAGAACTCCTTTTGGTGAATAACGAAATCTGAGAGTTATGGCTAGCAGTACAAATTACCAAAGAAAGTCAGACTGTCACAGAGACTTCTGCTAGGATGTTAAGGAAGAACCAGTGAAGCATTTCACACTGTATCACAGAATCACTTAGGTTAGAAAAGGCCTCTGAGATCAGAGCCCAGCCTATAACCATACACCAACCTGGCAAATAGACTATGACACTAAGTGGTCTGTCCAGTCATCCCTTAAGCATCTCCATGGTGACTCCATCACCTCCCTCCTCAGCTCATTCCATGTTTAATCACCCCATCTGTAAGGAAGTTCCTCCTAATATTCAATTCCTTCTATTATCCAATGGTGACAGCAGGTAGTGTCCAAGGACATCCACAGATCTCAAGATTCTTATAAGGCAGACTAACAGAGGCTTGAACCTCAGTGTCACAGAAAAATTTCTAAGTAATTCTATCTCAAGAGTCTCTCTCTTTGTATTTACAGGTGAGGTAGAAGATTCTCCTGAAAAAAATGGTAAGGAAAACAAACTTGAGAACAGATCATCCACCCTTCTACATTGTAGCCACTGATCCCTTGAGGAAAGAAGTTTTACTCACGGGAACACTACTGCTAGCTAATCTCTTAAAACTGTTTGTGACAACTTTGCTAGAGAAAAGCAAGACCTCCCAAAGAAGAGACTCAGAAAGGCACTCTGCACGCCTTTTGCTTTTAAACTGCTTTACTGTTATTTCTGTGTTGTCGCTCCCAACATACTTTTACTTAAAAGATAGGTTTTGTGTAATATAAATCTGTTGAGGTAATTATCAAAAGACCTGAGAAGTCTACATTCTAATGTTCTACTGTTTCATATTACTGGTCTCCAGGTAAACATTTTTATGCAGTTCATATAAAGTGCCTTACCAGTCACTCTTCTGCCCTCAGTAATAACTGCCACTGCTATTATAAGAAAAGCTGCTTGAGTAAATTACAACAGCAAAAAAAGCCAGAAAAGAATTATTGCGGTAACTTTCACAATTGTGTAGTCTATGTGTTAACATATGAAAGTCTTGACATCATCATTTCAGTGATCAATTTAAAACAAAATACCAAATTTCCATCTTCTGTTCATTGCAGTGAATTATCTCCCCAAGTTAATGCTTTAAACTCTTCACCAGAGGTAAACCCTACCTATAAAGGTTACTGAGAAGGTAACAGGATGGGCCAAATGACAACTGCCTTCAAAACAGACAAAATGCCCCCAGACTCCAGCAGAAACTACATGTAGAACCAAATCAATTTAACACCTAATAGTAAAAGATTTAGATGATAATAGAGGACAGAAATTAGCTGAAAATGCAGAATTAAATCATAAGCTTCATACATCTGAGTAACAACTAAGTAAATACAATGTTTCTAACCAAGTTCTGTAAGTTGCAGGCCTATTCCAAAAGTCAAGAGGTGAAGTCCTAGTCATCCGGATGAAGACTCACTCACCTTCAATCAGACTGGTAAGTCAGCTCTAGTACACCAAAAGTGTTAAGTAAAAGTTCAGTGTTCTTCAAAAAAATGTCCACATGACAACTTGTTATTTTTCTCTAGCAATATATGGCCAAAACATTATGCAAGAAAATATGAATATTATACAAAAAATAAATCATACCTCATTTTCCATATGAAGATCAACTTCACCAGCACACTGCATAGAACTAAAGAACCTACTGAACTTTCCATTAATTTGTTCAATCATTACTTTCAAGAGGTTTAGCCACTTTTCTTTGACCTGGAAGTAGACATTTCCACATAAAATCAGTTTAAGAACTAAATTTTCCCTTGGGGATAGCATTTACATTGAAAAAACATCGTAATTAGGGAAGTTAACATTTCACTTTAGACTCAAAACAATCTGAAATGTTATCCTTTATTTCTATGTACATACATTCCTACAATGATGTAGAATTGTAATGATACAGAAGTGATAACTTGAGCTCTTACCTGTGAAATGTTTTGCTTATAGTTATTCAACTCATTTTTCTTTTCCTCTAGATATTCTGTCAACTGCTGTATTTCCTGTGTTTGCTTATTGTATTCTTCAACAACCTGGCAGAATAAAAAACAAGCAGTCAGCAAAATATTTGCTAATTTTAACCCTGACTGTAAAAATACCACACTGCACTGATACTATTCAAACACAATTACACAGACTACTGCACTGCACACTAAACAAGACAGATTTTTAACTTTAAATCAAGGAAAATGTAAAGCTTTGTTTCTCTCAGATTATTGTAACTTTTTTTTTAAAGAACCTATTTGAAATCTGAGTAGATGCAGAATCTAGCATTTACAGCACATTGTTCCTACTGTCTAGCTTATTATACCAAGAGATCTAGCACAGAGTGGGAAACAAGTACAATGTGAATAGAGGGGGAGGGAAAGCAGTGAACATACTGATGCACTGAGGCCTGTGAAACAGGAAGCCCTGGTTTTCTCTTCATTCAGAAAAGCATCAATTTCCTCCAGTGTGTTTGGAAGAGTCTGAAAAGCCTGCAAGACAAAGGACTGCACAGGTTACAAAGCAACACTAATGAAGGACTCCAATTTTCTTAAAAAAACCCAAACTGAATAAACCATAAACTATTTTGTTACTTTGTTAATCAGGGTGTCACATACTCAAAATTTAACATGGCAAGATTCCCCCACTAACTATTCTGGACAGAGAAAGAAGATTGAAAGCGCTGTTACATTATTACCATACATAATTAGTTGCTCCTTAGTTGCCTATCTTGTGGAGGCACAGTTACTCAGAGATTTGGTATAAGACATGCACTATGCTAGATAAGCCATGCAGATGAATACTTCTAAGAGGCTGGGTCCAGACCTCAGTTCTTTTGTGCTGCTCATTAGAGCAGGAAGGTAGAAAATTATGGCCTCTATTTATTTCCGTGAACACGACACAGTGGATTTCAACTGAAATTACAGATCTAATTTTCTTTCCCCGGTACACAAAACAAAATGGTAGTCAAAGGGTATCTCAGCACTATTTTAAAGGAAGTTTAAAAAGCTAATTACAGTAACAGAAGTACACATGATCTTTTAGTGGGAGCTTTTTAATAAAAAATATACAATATTCTTTGTGGGAGAAGTTAGAAATATACGAGATATGTGACAATTTCTTTTTGTACATACAACTTGAAATTCTTCTGGAAAATCTTGATCCGGACCCAATCTGCAGACATATCGAGCTTGTTTCATCAATTCAATGCACTTCTCATAAAGAAGTTGCTTCCTATTATCCAGTTCATGAAAACGTTGCTGTTAGAAATATTAAAAGATATTTTAAAGAATCACCACCATCTTTTCTTTTTTTTATTACGAATTTCCTAAGGCAACACTAGCACACTGGTAACAAACCACATCTGAAGCAGAAAAAGAGGGTGAAACCAGACTACTAAAATACAAAAAAAAATTTGCTTCAACTAACAGAACTCCTTATGCCTCTCTGCTCATCAAGTCAACAGAAGCCAAGGTAAACTGATCAAAAGCAAGTTGTTCAGAAACAGCTAAATTTATTTTCTCTTAGCTTAACAAGTATGCATGTAGATTCAAGAGTTATCTTCCCAAGTTCTACTGTTGTGCACTTCAGCTAAATATAGGAGCCCTCCAGTGGTGAAAAAATTCAGTTTTCATTTGGAAATCATACCGTTAGAGAAATGCTTGTTCTACAATTTTAAAATACAGGACACAGACACTGATAAGTCACATTGATAGTCACTCTCATTACATTCTGGAACTGTAACTGTAAATACAACAGAAGTGGTAGTAATGGGTATGATCACTAGTGATTATCTCACACTTCCAAGAGTTAGGGCTGCTGTTCTCAGCAGGTATCAACTCAAAACAACCTGTTCTTCCCTCTCTCTCCACCAAGTACTACAAAACATATCTTTGCATTACAGAGAGACATTTCACAATCCCCACAAACACACTGGCTATCTGCATATGCCCTGTAATAGTATTTTGGATCCCACAAATTTAAAAGTCAGCTAGTTTCATCTGAAATATTTTGACATGATAATGAAGGCAGAAGATCCCGTGAGAGGCACCCATACTTTTTTAATACAAGAAGCATAAATTTTATGTGTCTGATCATTTACAGAGCTCAAATCAATTCTGAATCACCTGAAATGGGGAATCTCATTTCTCAATTGTATATAAAGCGCCCACTTGAACGGAGCTCAGCAGAGCTGCATGAAACAAGATTTCAAGCTGATCTGTAGGCACTTAAAATCTGAAACAGATTCAATACTGAATATGCTTGATCCAAGCTAAGGTAAGTAAAATTCTTCAGTGAAGAGGAAAATACGTATTTGGCAGGAGAAACTTCAGTATGCAACAGAAAAACTAGAGAGCAATAGATAATTTATGTTACTATAAAGCATGTACTAGAATAAATGCACTGACAGTTCAACAAGCTAAGTTTCAATATTCACTTAACTGTGCCAGTTTACTGTCAATGCCAACATACAAAATAAAATTTAGACAAATATAAATAACAATACACAAGTTTTGATTCCTGATTTCTTCTATATATTAGAAAGTATGTGGCAATGTTAAGGTTCTTGTTGGTTTCCTGAGGGGGCCTCAATGGGATTCCACTTGACTCATACACACCTTTTACTAGGAAGGAGACAATTTTTAATAATTATCAGAATGTTACAAACCAAAAGTCCTGTCTACTGATCTGACCAGACATCTATGTACCAGCCCAAGCTACTCCCTAAATGATGAAGATGTGTGCAGAGAACTAGATACATTAAATGAATTTCCCAGTGACAATATACATTACCAACACGAGACTCATGGCTTTGTAATCATTCTTACTCCTCACTGAGCACCAACAATTAAATGATTTTCACTGAACTTTAATAAATTGAGTAAAAGATGCATCATATGTAAGAACTTAGGCAACAGTGGTTTTCTAGGAAACATGCTGGACTTGTCTCTGTGTTCAAGTTACTTTCTACTCCTCTTAAAAAGTCCTCCTCTAATTCTACTGCAAGTGGTGGTAACTATAACACGTGATTTTCTAACTACATGCTAAGACCACTCTTTCTGGAAGCACCCATCTATGCAAAATAACTATATCCTACCTTTCCAGCTGCTTTTCAATTTTTACTTTTACCTTTATGATCAAATTCAATTACTAGGTCCTAGTTGGCTGAACTCTTGCAAGACAAAGAAATATCCCCAACTTACCACCCTTTACTTTGACAGTTTATTCCCCAGTGCATTGAAAGATCATACTACTTTGTATGTGTACTACATACACAAATACAAAAATTTGTATTGCTTTGCAACAATCCACAAGCATCCTCTGCTCTTAGAAATGTGTACTTGCTGTGCAACTAACTCCTCAGACTTTTTACCTGAAGAGAGCATAGGTTCCTAACACAATCTACCAAGAGAAGGACCATTCAGACTCCTTTCTGTCCTCCAAGGCAGACATTTAATGACATTACGAAAAAATGAGCAATGAAAGAAAGGTAAAATAGCTCTATCATGCTGCTGCGCTTTCTGGTTCATCTTGACCTTGTATATCCCATGTGGCTTAGAGCTGCTTGTTTATGGATGGACTCAGAAGAAAGCAATCCTTCAAGTGACAGCTGGCATTTTTACACACTTTTTATTACAATAAAAAGATCCAGAATAAAGGACTGAGCAGCATATTTTCACAGCAGCTTACCTGTCTTAACTGAGGATGACAAAGCTACTATCCTGCTTTAAATGAAGAGACTGAAGGCAAACTACCAAAATCAAGGCAGTACTAAAACCCACTTCTAAACAAAAACACAGAAGCATCCTTTTCAACATCATAAAGGCTTCCCAGTGAGATGTTTTCATAGTAGATACCCTAGTATTCATAAATATTGTTACCTGTGCAGCTCTTAGCTGTACAGTTCCTGTTTTGTACTCTGATTGTAGTCTGTTCTTCTCAGCAGTCACTCTGGTCATCTGAAGAGCCAAAGCTACTTTGACGATGTTCAGTGGTATGATCCTCTACACAGAGGGAAACAGAGCAGGGCTTTTTTCACCAGACCCAAAACTTATATAATCACTACTTTAGAAACTACCCATCCTTTTAGTTGTAATATACTCTCACACTGTGTTCAACTCATCAATACTGCTGTCAAATTCAACGGAAAGTGGTGACCCAAGCTCTTCAAATCCTCATGTACTTTTAAGTGTGTATCTAGATATAATTTCTATAACTTCAACCAAATATATATAAATACACATGCAGATACATACACACACACACTTTCAACCCACAATTTTACATCAACCCTCCCTCCTCCTATTCTCTTTCCCTTCACTATATACCAACATGTGAAATATAAGAAAAGCTAGGGCCATCTCAATTGTTACTCAGACAGAAGAATCCAACAGGTAGATTTTGGTGGACGTTGTAGGTCACACACAGAGATGACAAAAGGTCAAAAAATAAACACAAGACATATGCATCTTGTAGTGCCAATGCAGCTGACTGACAAAATGTACAGCAACTCTTATATCTGATGTCATAACTGGAACAGCACATTGACAACTAAACAAGGCTGTGTTTGGTAAGTTACATAATAGACTTTAGTGATCACTAGAAACTGGTTTGACAACATTAACATTAAAATGTTTGGTTTTTTTCAAACTAGATACCCTCAGGAACAGTCCAGAGGCTTCAAAACCATCAACAGATTGTTTACTGTCTAAAGGGTAGCTACAATTACGGGCCATTGAAAGCAACTGTTTACCATGTTTTTTATGATCAGCATATAAATACAAATTAATCCTCTTCCTTAATGAAAGGCTTCAACAGTAGAAACCTAGGGGACCTAAGATAAAATTTTGAGAGTGCTAGCACCTAACCACAGTGCTGAGCCAAGGTCTGAGATCTTCACTATTTGTCATTTCATCACAAAGTTTCTACACTATGAAGTTGGGCACAGGAAAAAGTTTATTTGTCACCAATTCTCTTAAGCAATTTTAAAATAATTATCACAAATACAAACTAAAAAAAAAATTAAAAGGAGATGAAAAATGGAAAAAGTTAAGATTATTCAACAATGAAAAAAGCTAGCTTGAAAACACTGACAGTAACAAATGTTGCATGCCTCCTACTCAAATTACAAGAATTGGACTTTTCATAAAAGTGGAACACATACCAAGTTAAAAATACACACCTTCATGAGATGCGTCAATTCTGTAACAAGTTCTGCTTTCTGTTTATTTATTTCTTTGATCTTTACATTTGCCAGCTGAAATTCCTTCTCTAGGTCAATAGCATCTTGTTCCAGCTGTCTTAAACTATGGAAGGAATCAATATTTGATTAAACGTGATTAAAAATAAATTGTACTAAAAATACAAAAATTCTTAAACTTGATCACAAACCAACAGTTCGCAAGAAAAGAAATTTGTAATACTAAACATTCTAAACACATTGGAGGCAGTCCCAGCCTATGCACTTTAAACCAAAGAAATACAACAGACAAAAAAGTAACAGATAAAGAAACACTGCTTTTGGCTATTAACAGCATCATTCAGCAAGCATAGTCCTTTACTTCTGTAAATTTCAAATTAGAGAAAAGAAAAAAATCAGTGTAAGGAATGATACTTTTCTTCTTCTGGTAGTTCTTTGCAACAACACAACACAGGAAAGTTCAGAAGTTTACTTAATTCTTGTTACATATTCTAGACAAAAAAAATAATTGTATCCTCATCTTAGTGCAGAAAAACAGAATTTTCTCTTGTTTTAGACCTTCAAAACTTGGAAGAGGAACCATGACATTTAGTGAGCTGCAAAGCATTTGGAGCTGCAAAGCACTCCAAAACTGCTAAACAGGCTAAAAGGATGATACAGGAAACTACAAACTGGTCATTCTCCCTTCGATCCCTGGGAAAACTGTAAAGCAAGTCCCTTCAGGAAGCAACTCTAGGGGCACAATGGAGAAGGTGATCATGGGAGACACATCAAGCATTTACAAAGGGCATGCTGTACCTCGTGAACCCAGCTGTAAAACAATGAGGTGACAGGAGATCAAGTGGTTGCCACTTATGTCAATTTTAGCTTTCCGTTAGGGTACCTGATAAAAGCTCACCTGCACACATATAAAAGAGAGATAACAGCATCTGGCGGAAGCCCAAGTAATACCCTGAATCTTGGCTACATGCAGGCCCACTACAGGAGCCATCAATCCACAAAATGTCCATCTCCACAAGCCCAGAGGAAGCACAGGGCCATAAGAGCACATATGAATGCAAATTCAGGACTCAAGAGAAAGGAACACCCTGTCCCAGAAAGCCTCAGCACCACTGTCCACGTGTGAAACCCAACAGCATAGTCAATACCAAGGCACCCTTTACACTGAGGGCGGTTGCTTTCTTGCACTACAACTGAATCACAGAATCAGTTAGGTTGGAAAAGACCTTAAAACCACTGAGTCCAACCACTAACCTAACAGTGCCAGACCCCTCACTAAACTATGTCCCTAAGTGCCACATCTACATGTCAAGTCACAAGCCGAAAAAGTAACTGGAATAAAACAGAAAGGCTCTCTTCCAGGCAATGATACAGCTCCCATGTAATTTCAGGCTCTGAAATGCAAAAGTAGTATCTGAAAATACTATTGTCAAGTAAGTCTACAGGGGTACCACATTGGTCTTCAAGGACATGAGTAAACACAGGCCTGTCTGTGACTCCATAACTGAACATAACTTAAGGGATGGTACAACCTTTGGTGACAGCTCTCCTGGCAAAGGGTGAGTCACACCACCTTTCCACCTTCCTTCCTCTGTAACAAACTAGTTATTCTCCATTGACTGCTGTTTACCTGGAAACCCTGTGGTTTTGTGGCTCTTTCACATTTTAGAGGGGGCATTTCTGTCTGCATTAGCATTAGTGTGAATGCACCAAACATGCCACAATGTATCGTGGGATGCTTTGTGTGACCCGAATTTCTCAGTGTCGCTCAGCAGCCTCACTGCTGGGCAAGTCCTGTGAAGGTTCACCAGGGTTACCAATTGCTCACTGTAGCTCGTGAATTTAAGGATAATCTTTTTGAAGCAGCAGACTATAAAGAATTACATTGAGGAGACCAAACAGTGTTCCGACTTATGATACAGAACATACCTAAATAAAAAGGTAATTATATAACATAACAAGTGGTCTTGTTTCTGACAATTTTGCTATTATCCCCGTGGAGACTGCCCTGAATCTCTGTTCTTAAAGACCATGACCTCCAGCTTCACTAGTCATCAATTCAGTGTCAAATTGTCAGTAGTGGGTAACACTGGTGTCCCTGACTGAACAAAGTTCTTTAACCTCTGCCATCAAAAAGCCACCATTAACTGTCATTACTGAGACTCCTCCCAAGCTGTTCAGCTGCCAGCCCAGTCCTTTGCACCTCCTCTGGAACAGCAAAGTGCTGGACATTGTGTTATAAAATAGACATTATGGGATGCAGCAGAAAAGCAGAGTACTCTTACTATTACGTATTCGAGGGTGCAAACAAATGTGAGGAAAGGGAGGAATTAGATAACTTAGAGAATATCACGTATAGGAAAACAGCTCTGTTATGAGGAATGAGGATAAGGGGGACACTTAGATGTAAATAGTGGGCTGGTTGCTACTCTTGTCCAGCCATGCCCAATTGGCACATTCTCAATTCCATTCCTCCCTCTTTTCTTGGGCAAGGAACTCCACTCAGCACTTGTGTGTTTGGAAGTCTAAGTGCAAGCAATTGTAGTCAAATCACAAGTCGGGGTGGCGGGGGGGGGGGGGGAGCTGCTTGTCTGTGATGACTGCACCTGGCTGAAGAGACCAGAGTGAAGCAACCTGAGTGACAGCCACTACTGCAGTGGGATGATGCAATCGTCCATGGTGCCAGCACCATGGTACAAGTGTGCAAGAGAGTGTTTGATCCCTAATAAAGACCAAGGCACACTAGACAGCAAGTGGCCTGGGAGCCAAGACAGACTGCTGCCATGTGTGTATTTATGGGCAAGATGATAGGAGTACTGGCTATGAGGTGCGACTGGGCAAGTCATGGCTACCTCTGAACATATGTATTACCTACGTATCTCTGAGACAAAGACCACAGAATGAGCTACTGGGAAATTAGGGAGTCACAGCCAGTTCAGCATGCAGGTACACGTGGGTGAGGGAGGCAGTCTGTACAGGCCAACAGAAGCATGGCCACAGCCTCAGGGGTTTGCATTTCCAATGCAAAGGTGCCAGCAATTCAGGAGATTCAAGTCCAGGGGTAGTTATTGTGCAGATTCAGAGTGTCTGGAACCAGCTGCCAGTGGGATCCACACTGCCCATAGGTATGCACAGATTACCCACCAGGGTAATCCCATCCTGCTCAGACACAGTACAAACATGAGGCAACCATTCGGGCTGCATTTGTCCAGTTGCTCTGTGTGTTCACCGTGCAATGTGTAACTACCTTGTAGGTAGTTACGGCTGTTAGATGTTAGGCTGTTCAGATGTGTTCTCTGTGTGTCTAGTGGGAAGTCAGGCTTAACCTCACTACTGGATACATGTGGGAGCATTAACCTTCATCACCTTCACCTTCCTCTGCTGGATCCAGACTCATTCCTCTTATTTTTTCTGTGCTGTGTCCCACACTATTCATGCATTCAAACTTGAAGACCACAGTCTGGATTAATTGAAGACTAAATAGGTAAGAAAATGTGGTTCTGTGGTTACTCTTGTTTTGCTGTCCTTGCCCAGAAGTCAGCACCAAGGATTATGTTTTGGATCCTGTCCTACTTAACACTCCTACCAGTGACATGGAAGAGCAGAGAGAGGGCCCCGTTGTCAGGTTTTTATTGAAAATGAACTGGCAGGGAGGAATAGGCCTGCAGTTCAGAGGGGTCTGCTGAAGCCGGGGAAGCGGCTGACAGAAGGTTCATGAGATTCAGCAAGGACACATGCAGAGTCCTGTCCTGGGAAAACAGTGGGTCTGGCAGTGATACACGCCCAGGACAGACTGGCTGCAGCAAAGCTCTGCAGAGAAGGACTTCAGGTATTAGTGGACAGTGAGCTGCGCATAAGCAAGCAGTGCACCCTGGCAGCAAACACAGTCCTTGGCTGTATGAGTTGAAGCACAGGCAGGATTAGTGATCTTTCCTCTCTGTTCAGCACTGCACAAAATTTGGACCACTGTGCCAAACCTCAACAACTTGGTACAAACTTAGAGAGCAATCAAGATGGTCAGGGGCTATAGTACACACTCTACAGCACAGGATAAGGGTGCTCCGTTTGTTCACCATGGACAAGAGACTAATAACAACAGCTCTGTATCATTTCATTATGGAAACCACTGACAGGAGGGAATGAAGTTCTCTCATGAGGAGCACAGTAGAAAAATCAGTAGACAGTGTTCCTAAGCTGAAACAAAATTCCAGACTGGATGTTAATGGGATCTACACTGCCTTCTGGGAGTGTATGCTTAAATGAAAACCTGTTGAACCATGCCCAGATTCTGCCTTATGACAAAGGGTAACAGAAAAAATAATTGCAGAAGCCCAGAGAAATAAAAGATATGTACTGAATAATATGATGGACAATTGGGGACTTAGTCCCTGACATGCTTAGTACCATTTATGCACCTTATGGTATTATCTATATATGTGCTACAAAGTCAGAACAATAACCTAATATTTGAGTAAATACATGCAGTGATATTTAACTGGAATCCTATGATTTTATTACAGAAAATCATCTGCAACATTGGTACATATTGTTTCAGATACTGTAGTAATTTCTAAACACCTTCCTTGTCTTGATTATCACCTGTATCTGATGCTCAACTACTGGTTACTTTTTAAGGGTAAAAGCATACTGCAGTAAGAGAAATCAAAAATATCTTCACAATGATAACATAGATATCATACATATTTTCATAGATAACACAGCTTGTTTCCTACCTATCATACTTCACACCAATTTTTGATTCCAACTGCCTCCTCCGGTTTCCTCTCTCTAAAAGCTCCTTCTTCTCTTGCCTGAGCTTATTGTCCTTCTGTTCCAGGAGTTTCTGTCTGTCAAACAGTGCAGTCAAACGTGCATCCAATGACTTTAAAGTATTACCGATGTCCTGAAATAAAAGCACATGCACCACTAGCATTCATACTGCACACCACACTAACATATGCAAGCAGGTTCTGCTTAATGCAGGATAAAATGGGTGGTAGTTGACAACATACACGGTTACAGAAATACATTTTACCTGTCGCTGGTTTTCCAACTGTCCTCTTTCATCCATATCCACTGAACTAGTGAGATACTGTGCTTCTCTCAAGCAGGTGTTACTAGAGAGGTTTTGTTTTGTGTAAGAAGATACTTTAATAATGTATCTTTCTTCTGCTGTATACATTTGCCTCAGATTGGTTTCCTGTATGACCTAAGAAACACAGAAAAATATTAATCTGACAAAACCATTACTTAAGGCAGTACTTTTCAGAACAAAGAATAAATGTGATTGATAAACACAGTAAAAATACTCCAGCTTATGCCAGACCTACTTATTAACAAACTTTGCAAAAAGATGGTAAGTTTAATGCAGCATTATACTTTTAATTCAGACTGGTCAGGAAAGAACTGTTGAGTTACTGCTGGAGTATATTACCATAACTAATTAAACAGGACTGATTGTTAAAATATTACAGACACCAACAAAAAACTGTTAGCATTTGTACTGCATAGTGGACTGTATTTGCTTCAGATATGTAACATGTATCCTGTGTAACAGACACAGAGTACTCAAGAATTAATAGATGAAATCACAAAGTGAGCTGTAATGTATTAGTCAAGCAAATGCATCTGTAGGAAAAATGAAGCTGCTAGTTTTAAATTATTCATATCAAAAAGGATACTATAAATAACCAAAGATTTACCATAACTCAAGATACATAAAGAGAAAAAATGTCCAGCAAACCAGAAACAGCAAAAAGCCTCCATAGGTGATGCCTTTCAATAAATACTTACTTTATCCTCTAGCTCTGTCCAGTCTCTGTCTCATGTCAGCCTTCCCAAAGCAATATAGGGTAAGGTACATTTGACTAAAAATGTTATGTTTATATATGCAGCATCAGCTATATTCTGTCAACTAGGTTTAGTGAATAATTAGGTCGACTGAATTTTTTAAAATGTCTTGTGGGAACAGTTCATTATGGGCTAACATACAGGGCAAATAAAAGGATAAATGAAATTGTTAAAGCAATTTTTTGTGTTTTCTGCCTTTATTCACCAAATAATTTCCAAAATAAAACTCCACACCACAGGTGTGTTTGTGCTTCTTCATATATCTTACCCTTTCAATCATGTCTCTGGTCTTCTCTGTTCCCACAGGTACATCATGAACACGGTACTGGTAACAAAGGTAACTCATCACAGGAAGAGGAGCATCAAATAACTCTCGTAAATACGAAAAAAATCCGTATCGGCTGAAGAAGAGATAAAAAAGCAAGCATCACAAATCAAATTCAGCAGGTAGGCAAGCTGAATTTACTCAAGGGTCAGAAAGAAGTCCCATTAACCCAGAACCGAACTGGTGATAATTTGATTTGCATAAAAAATTCTAATACATAGCAACAAAACAAACCCACTGCATTTAAAACCATTTCCCTGATACAATCTGATACCTACTGTAATTCTTCAATAGGTCTTGAAGGTAAATTTTCAGCACACGATTCAGCAGGTGCACATACAGCATTCACTCTTAGTTTCTGATGATCACGCACCTATATTTCACCACATGAAAAATTCAGAAAAATTCACCACATGCAAGCAAAATACTAATTATTGATTCACAGACTCAGAATTATTTTCAACTGATGACCTCCGGAAGAACTCATAAATTCACTCTGGCTCAGAAATAACCAACTTCTCTAAAAGCAAATTCTATTAACATCTCTGAAAACACTATGTGCTAGACAAAATAAAAGCAATAAAAAGAAATCCAGACCAAGTGCTCAGCCTAAAGAGCTAATCATATAAAGAAAGATCAGTTGAGCTGGTTAAAGCAGTCTTGAACTGAGTTGCACAATCACACAAGCCAGATAAGCCCCCAGAACCTGAGATACCACCACTGCTGTTCAGGTATAAAAAAGTGATTAGCTTCCACGAAGAGCAGATGAGCCTTCAAAAACTGCAGGACAATTTTCACTAAATACACTGTTGTGTTGACTGTGGTTGGGAAATGTTGTGACAGCTTAATACCCTATCTTCTGTGTTTTTTTCCTCCTGCATCATCTGCCTAACTTTCAAAGGGAATAATCATCTCACTGATTCAGGAGACAGCAGTATTATGAAAATACAAGGCTGATTTGCTGCTTGGACCACTGCATGTCACAGAAGATGCTTCCTGCCTCTTTGGTCAAAGGGTAATAGAAAATTTTGGTAATAAATTTGTAGATCTCCACTCTAACCATTTTCTCGTACACAGTGTTTTCTACTTAGGTGACTATTGCCTTTCCAAGGAAGACAATCTAAAAAACCACATTTTCTTAATATTGCTGCATCTCTCCAGTCAGTCTAAGCTTTAAGAAAACCTTAATTCTAAAGAAAATCTCTGAATACTTTGCATTATCTATTTGTTATGGTATAGATATCTATCGTTGTCATACAGATTTACTTGGCAGACTCCCAGGTTCAGGACTCCTACTTCAGTACTTAATAAAGTTTTAAAATTGGTGCCAACTTGCCTCCACCAGAAATGTTTCCATATCTTCTTGACATTCAAAAACGAAAGCCCTCATGTCATTGGCCGAAATGTGATTTTCAATGTATTTTGCATGTCTACTGTCTTTCACATTGATCTAATAAAGAAAGGTAATAAGCAAGTGATTTAATACAATTCAACATATCACCCCCAAAAAACATTTTAAATCATCAAGATGATATCACACCTACATTTAATGAAAACAAGAACTATGTCTTTAAAAATGTATTTCCTGCCCTTTTTGCAACCAGTTCTCTTGGGAGGAAACCTATGGTAAGTCACAGATCACTGTGCTTAATTTTTAGTCATGCATATCCTTTTTCAGTGCTCCCAAAGTTACCACCATCTCTCACCATACAACCTCTCTCTCTTCTGCTCCATCCTGACCTTACAATTGCAACCACCCCCATCTTAGGTCTAATAGCTCTGCGCCAGCACTAGTAAGGTTTTTCTTTTAGCAACAGAAAACGCCACACTCCTCAAGCTGAGGTGTCTTTGAATTCCTAAGAAAAACCCCCACGTACTTAAAATGAAGCATTCCAAATCTGAATGAAATGTTGATGTTCGTGTTTTTCAGTTAACTTTCACTAGTAATTAAACATTATGTCACTATACATTACACACAAAGGCAAAATTACACAGAACAACACAATTTAATAATCTCAAATTGGCCAAAGGGTGGGTACAGTTAACAGCAATTTGAAAGCTGAGATTTTTAAATACACAGGACTAATTTACATGATACCAAAGTGTACTGGTTTTGGCTGAGGTAGAGTTAATTTTCTCCATAGTGGCCAGTATGGGGCTGTATTTTGGATTTGTGCTGAACAGAGGGTTGATAATACCATGATGATTGTTATTTCTGAGCAGAGGTTACACAGAGCCAAGGCCTTTTCTACTCTTGGTGTTGCCACAGTGGTAAGGTATGGGTGCATGGGAGACTGGGAGAAAACAGAGCCAGAACAGGTGACCCAACCTGACCAAAGAGATCCAAAGAGACATTCCAGATCATTATGCTCAGTATATAACATGAGGGGAAGGAGAAGGAAGGGGATATATTTGGAGTGATGGCCTCCCAAATGTCATAGTTTAGGAACGGTATTCTTCAACTTAGAAGGCCCACTAAAACCAATGCCACTCCTCAGTCCCCAGGTCCCCTCCTTGCTTCCTGTTCCAGCAGGATGGAGATAAGAACTAGAGGCAAATAAGGTGAAAACCATGGGTTGACATAAGAATAATTTACTGGAAAGAGCAATAAGATGAGAAAGCAACCAGTAATTGCAGCAATTCTAATAATAGAATTATTAGAAGGTGTAAGACTAACAATTTACACTGAAAGTCCCCAACAAATACAGACTACCTCCTCCCCACCATGATTTCTCCCAATCTGAAAGAGATGCCATTCTCAAAAGCAAGAGCCCCCTTTCCTCCACTCCTAGCAAGGAGGTGAGGTGATATTGAACAAATTGGAGTCTGGCCACACCCCTTCATACACACATCCTCTCAAGCATTACAAAAGTTTAACCCTGTCCTTGGCCAAAACCAGGACACTGAGTCACTTGCGTGTGATGGGGCCCTGCTCTCCTGGAGATGGCTGAAAACCTGTCCGCCCTTGGGAAACAGTGAGTTAATTCCTTGTTTTGCTTTCCTCATGCGCATGGCTTTTGCTTTCCCTATTAAATTTGCTTTATCTCACCCCATGAGTTTTACTCTTCTGATTCTCTACCCAATTCTGTAATGGGGCAGTGGATGAGCAGCTGCCTGGGGCTTGACTGATGGCTGGGGTTACACCTCAACACAGAAAACAAATCTACACATCAACTGATGTTACAAAGGTTAAGAAGGCGTTAAGTAAAGACATCCTTATTGAAGCATTTATAAAATTATCTTGCTGTGGTCTTTCAAGAGGAATTCAAAGTTCTGGTAATAACAAGAAATACTTGGGATTCTATTTTAAACAAAAGTAATTTTGAGCAGTCCTAATTCATGTACAAGGTGTAAGAATTAGTATACAAATATTCTAATATACTAATTTAAACTGTAGCAATACTTTATTAAGTACGTTTGCAATTCTGAAAAGAAGTGCAACTGGAGATCTTCATCCTCTTCACATTACATGGAGCTTATATTGCAAGAAGACAAATGCACTAAAAAAAGTAATTATCTCTTTGAAAAATTAATCCTGCTATTCCTAGATTGCTATCAAACCAAAACAAAACACAGTGCAAAACTGGCAATAGATTTCTGTGTCTCTAGATGGCTGGGTAGAGCAAACCAAAAAAAACCCACTCAAAGAACACAGAGAGAAGTAACCACAGCTGAGCAGGTTGTGCTGCAAAGGGAGATAGTCAATTTTTAAGCAGCAACTAAGAACTACTTAAGTCTTAAGTAGTGAGACTGGATAATAACTGGTTGCATCTTAGAGAAAACCTGCAACAGGTTTCTTTTTATGGAGTAAAGTAGCTATCCCATCTTACTCAGTTACTACATTGTCTATGGAATTCTACTTATGAGTATACTGTAGGTACTTGGCAGGACATTCCAAGATGTGTCTTAGAAGTCTTCCAGTCACTCTTGAAGCCTAGCGAGACATAAATAATCTAACCATTAAAACAGTGGTATGCAAGTAAATCTTACTTCAAGCATCATGGGTTCACAAGTGTTTTTTTTAAACTTGTCTTTGTTGTTTCTTAGCCACATAAGAGCAGAGTGTGTGTCTCGGAATCTCATTTTAAGGTTCTCTTCCTTCATATGCATTATATTATTAAGTTGTCCAAGGCGACCAATTATTCCTGTAATTTAAGGTAGTTTCTTAAACAGAGTCCACAGCAATCACACATTATAACCAGCATTTTCTGGTATCTACTGACTACACTCCTCCAAAACTAAGGTTGTTAGTAAATGACAAGAACTAAGTTTCTCTTTCCATAACTGAGATGCTGCTACTTATGAAGAAATCTTGAGACCTATTAAAGCTTAGAATCTAAAACAGAATTAAAAACTTACCCAAAGAATAAGAGAATACGTTAGGCACAGTAAAAATACAGGAATTTTGCCCTAAAAGTATGTTTTTTCAAAACCTGTTCTACCTTTGTATTTATAAACAAAAACATCCCCAGAGGAAAGAGACAGTAGGACTATTAATGTGAAGTATCTGTGTTATTTCATGCTGGCAAAAACCAAAAAAGTGACAACAGACTGTGCATGAAAGCATCCACTATTCAGAAGAAACAGAGATCAAAAACTGAGAATTTTGTGCTGTTCAAGATAAAATACGGTGTCTCCTCCACCAGGTCACTTGGACTCTTACCTCAGTTTCTTCTTGGATTCAATGGCAATTTTAGTGCCAGACAGGTATGTGCAAATGAGCAACATTCACTGAGGAATAGGTATACCCTCACCACCTGTCAAGCTTCAATTTCTTCATTTCATTTCTTAGAAAGGATTAATTGCAAATCCCAGACTAACATAAAGAAACTCTGCAATTAAGGTTAGCTGAAGTTCATCTAAGAAGGACAAATGCAGCATCAGCAGCTAATATACTGCATATAATACATGAAGAAGCTAAAATACTGCCTCTTCAAAGCCAACTGCTTTCTCCATCAGGTTTGGGATTGTTTTACACAACCTGCTAACTACACACCTTCCTTTTTAACAAATAAATCCCCCAAACTTCCAAACTGCCAAAGGAGTGTCCCCATCCAGAGATCAGAAATACTGATTCTTTAAAGGATAGTTTTAAAGTCAATTGTTACTTTTGAATCCTCTTGTTCCGATATTGGTTGTTAATTCTAATAAAACTGGTAACAAGAAAGAAGACTGCTATACATGTAAGCCAACTATGACGCCTGAAGTAAACACCTTGAATTATTTCACTACAGCAGGACAAGTAGTACTTCTGTACAAGTAGATTCATTAAAATAGTAAAATAAATTGACAAAAAAAACCCTCTTAATAAGTAACTTACTTTTCTCTTCCCGCTCTTGGTTGTTTTTTTCTGCTCTTAGATCACTGACATCATTATCAATATTTGCCCTTTCTTCTTGTAGTTTTTTCAGCTGAGTATTAACAGCATCGATTTGTGGCTGAAGATTCTCACAGACTGCCATTGTATCCAGCTCATTCTGCCACTCCTCTATTATTTTTTGAGTTTGGTATATTTTCTTCTGCCTGTTTGTTTCTTCATCTTTTTTCATTCTGAAAGCTTGATTAATTTCTTCAATCTACAAATTTTAAGTATTTCCAACAAGAAATGAGTTTGGTATCCAGAACCTACAACAAATACCTAGGATACCTGTGCAACTGCTATTAAATGCTGACATAACAATGCACCCAAACCCCAACAGTCTGTTACAGTTCCAACAGCACTGTGACACAGTTCCAACAGCACTATGGCAGTTGAAGAACATAAGCAAAAGTACAACCAAGACTAAAAATCAATTTTTTAAGTTCCTTCATTTTCAGAAAAGCAGAATCTTAAAGGTTAATAAATTGCTTAACAGTTGCTTAATTCATCTGAAGTTCAGTCTATAATTAAGTAAAATCTACAGCCCAAACACAACTATGAAGTGTTGACTCTGCATCCTTATACATTTCTTGACCAAGTGCTTAGAAGAGACTGTTTCACATCCTTGCAAGGATGTTTCTTTTACAAGATGCAGGATGTATGTATATCCTTAGAAGCAACAACCCCAGCCTCTCCCGTAAAGGGCATGATCTGTCTATCAATATATACACACATGTTGTCTATTCTATTAGGCAAATGATATTATGCAGCATACACCTCTCTCTTAGTAATTCCTGTTTGGCTGAAAGTTCTAAAGATACATTGTGTACTGGACTGACTAAAGAGTGCAAGCACTTGCAGTATCTTCATAGAAATTCGCCACTCTGCTAACAGAAGAGCAGACAAAAAACCCAAAAACAAACAACAAAAAAAGTCAGATAACAAGATACTTACTTGTTTATCTTTCACCTCCAAAGCATCTTGTTTCTCTTTACATTTCTGGGAAATATTTCTGATTTCAGCAGTCTGCATACAGCAAGATATTTAAGTTTACAGACATAAATTCAGTTATATTCATAAAAAGCAGTCAGATTTTGAACAACTTCTTGTATATGCAAAAGTATTTACTTGGCATTTTATTACTGACAAAGTCATACTCACCCATTTCTTATTCTTAACTGTATCTGTAACATGTATAATTTCAGCAATTTGTGAAGACTTGTATAACAGCATACGTACTATACTGTTCACAACTGTTCAGCTATATGTCTGCAAATTGAGGCATGACATATAGAGGAAGTTCCTAATCTGAAATTAAAATAACTACATCCTTATTTCAATACAAATGTTACATTCAGATGCCTACAATTATAAAATGTTCTTGCCTCTTTCTCCAAACCAACTTTGCAAAGAAAGGTGATACTAAAGAGTGAGCAAGGCTTAAGCTCCTAGACACACATGGCCCAAACAGGTTTTATCCAAGTCATCCTACCTCTGAAATGCATTGTGCTTGAGCTAGATCCTACACAAGTGAGCTTGACAACTTGTTGGCTCATGTCTAGGCATCCATGTCTCTGCTCCTTCTCTATCCTCAGATTTTACAGAGTGGAAGAACAATACAGGCTGGAAGGAATTTCTTCAGCCCCATCCCTTCTCAGAGCATGTTTTATTAGGTCAAGTTGCTCAGGCACTCACACAGCTGAGTTCTGAACACAGGAGAAGTACACAATCCTTTCTCTGAAAACTGAATTCCTCCTTCCCTGAACCCTCAAGGCTGAAGCACTGCAAAGAGAATACTGGAACACGGCAGAAGGATGGAAGCATTTCCAGTAAATTCCAGTGCAGACATGGAAACAAACACAGCACTCCCACCAGAAGAAAGGTCTTCCTACCAAGAGTCATACTGAAAAGATTAAGATGCATCAAAAATGGAGAAAATAAAACTATGCAGATTTTTTTCCTACCACAACCTTAAAAAAAGGACAAAAAATTTAAGACTTGTGCAGGAGGTTTGCATAAGACCAACACAGAAGAAATACATCTGGGTCTTGCAGTTGACTGCTATGAGGTACTGATTCTGTGATGCTCTTTCCAAACAGCTCAGGGAGGCAGTCTGAACAGAAAGCTCTCTCCCAGGAAACTGATGCACAATGTTCACAAAACAATTCTGAAGGCTCTCAAAATTAGGACACAAGTAGGAAACTGGAATTCTGTTTTTCATGTATCATTATATTTTCAGTAATATATTTATATATAGACCTACCTACAAAACAGATGAACAACTAGAATTATCTTCATGATTTTCATTGTACAACCACAAAAGACTTCTTTACACTATTAAATATTGCTAAAAATTTGCATTGCATAGTTAACTCTGTTCAAATGCCTTTAAAGCGCCTGAAGAAACCGTTCTGAAAATACACCACTTCATCAGACTTTTCCTAAAAAACGGGTCAATTTCTTTTTTTCCACATTCTACACTGATACCATTCAAAACATCAAGTGTTACTAAAATTTTTTAATCCAGAAATTGAAAGGGTTTTAAAACAAAGAGACAGGAGAAAAAGTCACGTAACATCTGGATATACTAATTAATATGATTCTGAGACTTACTCCACTAATTTCTTTGCTGTTCAGCTCCTTCCAGACAAAACTACAACTCCATACTGGGCTTTTTTTGCCAACAAAGTTCAAGAAACACAAAATTAGGAGGTGGTTATTTCTGGTCTCACATATATATCCTCATGTCAAGGGAAAGATGTCAAGAAGCAGTCAGAATTAAAGTTTTTTGATAATGGATATAAGCCTAGAGCAAAGGGTCTGAAGAGAATTATATTCCCTACAGGTCTGTGCGTCCAGAATAGAGCAGACTTAAAAGACTAAACTGCTTTCCCTTAATGCCAAATTGAAACTAATCAACTCCTTCTGGCTTACAGAATAATTACCTCTGAAATTCTTACCAAATGCCTGCATTTGTACAAAGACAGAATTTTTTGTAATTATGAAAAAGTGAGGAACTAATGCAGACAAAGCAGCGTAAGCCATTTTAAGGTACTTAAGCCTTGCACATTCACATTATGTCAAAACCATCTTCTGACCACGCAACCAGCACTGATTCTCCTTTACAAGGACATTTCAATAACCCAACTCTGAAAGTATGTGTGAGGGAAATCGATTTCAGCACCTGAAAAAGTTACTGTCATGAAAGTTCAAAAAGCAGCACTATACCTCTCAGATCATGTTAACTTGCCTGGTATCTTACAAATAGTTTATGCCGTAATCACATATATAATATATTCCCTTATGTCTTTTCCTGCAATTCTGGACTCTAAATTCAAGACAAAATAATAATCATTCAAATTAGACTTGGATATATCACTTAACATCAGAAAAAACAAGTTTGGAAGTCTCTTATTTATACTGAATAGTATCAGTTATAATAAGAGACAAAATCGTAACTCATTACTGCAAAGCCATATTAGAGTACCTCAGTAAGTCTTCTACAAATTATTTATTTCAAATTTATCTTCTTTACGTCTTCCTGTATTTTTGGATACTGGAATACTGTAGAACAAATTACCTAATCCAATTTCCAGACATAAATGAAGCAACACTTCAGCATATGGCTAATGTTTTGAATATATGGTATACAAAAGCTTTACTCAACAAGTTTAGATTGAAAAGAAAAATAAGCTGATTCAAGAGTATAAATGAACCATTCTGTAGATCCTCTCAGGTTTTCTTCCACTGTTTTGTAGGAAATGCCTATGCTAAGCAAGCTCCCTGCAAGTTAAAACTAAAATGATCACTGTCCTAGGTTTCTCATAGAAACGAAGTACAAGCTTTAAAAAAAAGATTACTCTTACATGAATAAAGCCCAATATTTCCAAGAACAGTGGTACCAATGGTTAAGTAGAATTCCTCCCTGTTTGACAAAAACCACAGTAGTTTGATACATGAGTAAAACCTAACAGGATAAGACCAAGCAGTGAAAACAAAGTTAAGCAATTCACAAGCATAAACGCATTGTTGCATTATAAATATTAATTTCAAGCTTCCAGACATTAACTTTTCTCTAAGAAAATACACTTACCCTTAAACAACAAAAACCTTCAAATCAAAAAGCCCAACCACACCAAAAAAAGGTGACTTCAGTAAGACTGCAACATTTGGGATCATTTAGGTATTTTGCCTAAATGGAATTCCTACTCTTGGAATACTGTAGGACACAAAACATAAATACTTCTACAAAGAACTTTCTTACAATTATAAGGCACTTAAGAACTTCATATTGTTGGTATAGTGTTTATCAGAACAAAAACAACAATGTTGTAGGAGTTTTTTGTCTGACCTTTCTGGTTTGATTTTGGACTGTTGTTTGTTTGGGGGAAAAGGTGTGTGTTTTGGCTTTTTTTTTTTTAGAGGAAGGACATGTGACTAATTTATTAGCTCACAGTGCATTAAATGCCACTGAAGTTTCAGACCCTCATTCTACAAGACGCTTCAAGGCAGCAGTCCTCTACAAGTGTCACACATATCCACATCAACTCCTCTGAGTGGGTCACCTACCTTCAAACACAACTCAATGCAGCAAACAAATATTTTCATGTCATCATTTAACTTTGGTTATCCACTGCAAATTTGTGCAGCTTACACACACAATGACTTCTGCAGTCTGAATAGTAAATAATAGTTAAAATCCCGCAGGGAATTACAGTACTCTGATTTTTCATATGGAAATAATATTTTTCCATAAACACAGGAAGAGCAGCTGTTCAAAAAACTTTTGTAAACTGCAACATATAGGTAGGTTTACCATTAAATTCCCTTATGTACCAAAATATTCACAACTGATGGAAGATTACTGTCTAATTAAAAAATCAAGTCATACTTACAGAATTATGTTCAATATTAGAGGAATGCTTTTAGGCCAGTCAAGTTGTAATTAACCTTGAGCATCCACAAACCCAAGTACAGAACAGATGAAAACAGACATCTAATTCAATGGAAGCACTTAACTTGGGGAAAACTATTAACAGTATATCCCAGAAGATTTTTAATATACAATGAAGACAAATTCTAAGATTTGCCTTTACAAAACTGAGAGCAGACTGAAAAATTGCTACTAGAGGTTTACTAAGGAATGTATTCCTTGAACAGACACAGAGAAAGCTCTGAAAACCAAGGACACAGGTACTTCAGGAAAATTTCTACTGAAACATCATTAGGACACACTAGAAAAAAAGAAGTTATTACTTTACATTTTAAAAAGCTGAACAAAGAACACCTGAAATATTACCTATGTTAGACAAAAACTTCAATACCTACATTATCTCTGGTTTTCATATCCAGATTCTTTAAATTTTCTTCAGCTTCCTGGACTTTCTTTGTCCATGGGGCCTGCATTTCTTTCAGACACTTCAGTTCTTTCTTAACTTGGTTTCGGTTTTGTTTCACTTCTTCATGCTGTTCACGAACATTTTCATATTCCTTGGAGGAGTTGAAAGTAAAACAGTAAAAAACTGCTATATTCTACTCCAGCGTTTTATACTGTCCAAACATTTTCTTCAACTGCACATGAGTTTTAGGAAAAAAATCTCTTTTGGAAACTAGTATTAGAACAATTATGTAAGTAATACTGTTACTAGTTCCAATGATGAGGATTTGTAGTCATCATTCAGCCCTAAGTGAACAAGGATGCATTATTAATACTTCTTAAATAATATGCAATTCAAGTAGCAGAAAAAACAATCCATTTGTCTGAAATTACCTTGTCGTTATGTCCATCTGGGATCGTGGAAAAATCTGCTTAGCCCCTCTCTGTTTACAGTTTGAGACTACTTAGGCAAGAGTCTAAAAGCTAAAGAGCAAATAACCACAGACAATTTCGGAAGGAAAAGGAGCTGGACAGATCATCAGAGCAAGTAACAGACACAACCACTGCTGAAGTAAACCAAAGGGACACAGTATTACACACTTTCAGGAAACAAAAACTCCACCACACACCACAAACACCAAAACCGTTGATATATAGCAAGTTAACTAAAGATACATTCATGAAATAAAAGAGAGGGTAAGCAGTATGGCGACCAAGAAGCTCCACTTCTAGAAGGTGGGAATTTTGTAGAGAAAGTTGTTTAAGCTGAAGGAGTCATTATTAGGGATTTTTTTGTGTGTGTTATACTCTCTGGAGAGAAAAAACATTAAAGAAAAAAGGAATGAAAATAAGGGGAATCTCACCCCAGCACCCCCAAACAAAGAAACATAAGAGAACAGTATGTTCCATGACTGTGAAGGGTTCATTGTGGGCATCAGCCTGGCAGAGGCACAGGGCCAGCCTGATCTCACCCCTGGTGAGATGATAAAAAGTTTTTAAAGAAAGAATTGAAACTGTTGGCGAGGTGGATCTCTAAAAATTTTCCGGACACCTCTGTTGATGGAATTTGCACCACTGAATTGTGGGACTCATTGGGAGTTAAATCATACAATCTAAAAGGAACCCCATAGCTCCCCGCATGCTCCCCATCTTTCATAATATCCTTGAAACCCTTCACCAGCAAGCACAGTGTTGATTGCTCAGTTCATCGCTCCCTTGGCCCAAAGCCTTCCCTGGAACCTTCCCCTCGTGGACCCTCGAAAGTGATCCAAAATAGTGCTGGCTATGCCATTTTGGAGCCTAACGCCCCAGGGATCCAAGAAGGAGGGAGTCACAATGTGGCTTGAGAGTCTAGTTGTTCTCCCACCATCTTGTCTCCTTCACTTCCTGCCTCCCCAACCTTCTCTTCCTGTCCAAACCAACCCTCAGAAGCCACGCCCTTGACTATGGGTCACATCTCCAACACCACTCTCCCCAGCTTCATCCTAAGCCACCCCTCTGGAAGTCCACCCCGGATGTCCACCATTTTGAACCTGTTCTATGCCTGACAAAATGGTGGCACCCCTGTCCAAACCCTCTGGCAACAAAGCAATCCTTATAAATAAAGCAGAAAAGCACAACTACTCCAATTCTAGTCTAAATGCTGTTGCCTTGATTTGCCCGTCTTCCTCTGAAGAGGATTTAAGCTCCCCAGATGCTAATGAGCCACCAGAAGATCCCTGGGACAAGGTCCGGAAAGCTGCAATCAAAGAAAGGGAGTGACAGATGGTGTCAAAATTCACTGTTGCCCCAGTAAGATACCTAAGGGGAGGAGGAAATCCCAGGTATGGCCTACGACCTATGGAGAAATTAAAGAAGCGCACAAAGCTGCTAAAAATCGTGGAAGGGACTCCCCTTATTTTAACAACATGATGAGAGCTACATTCACAGCACATGTAGTCACACCCTGTGACATGCTATATGCACTATGCTGCTATCCCCTGCAGAATACCCCCTGTGGGAGGGGAGGTGGAAAAGACCATTACATCAGTGACAATGTTTAACACCTGTAAGGATATCTCCAAATCCAGTTTCCCAATCTGATATAAAAAATGTGTCAAGAATTTCAACTCATTTAAGCCCTGTTCTTAATTCAATCTTGACTAAAAATCTCATTCACCGGAACAGTGCTCAACCACCACACACTCGGACACCACCATTGAGGCAGTCACCTCAACTCGGTCTTCAAAAAATCCACCACTTACACAACAGAAGCCTGCAACTTCACAGCACCATTCCAGAATGACTCAACCTGTGTTTCAGATTTCAGCTCAGTTGGAAGCCACAGTTACTCCCCAAGAAGAAACAGACATTACTTGGTTAAAAATACAGTTTTGTTTCTTTATATACATTTTTGGCATAACGAATCTGTGAAGTTGAAATTATGATTTTGTGTGTTATGACTGCTTTGTTTAGTATTGTCTCATTACGCTAAGCTGCAAGCATTAAGGGACATTAAAAGACATCAAAAGAAGTACATTTTTTACATTTATTAACAAATATGCTGTTATCAGGGTCCTCACACATAACCCTAGAATGTTCCAGCAGGTGTTTAGCTGACAGTTCCTAGGACAAAACTTAGACCCTCTGTAGATATATTACTGTAAGTCTTTGCATAAGGCCTTTGCAGCTTTTCCATGAATACCTGGTACTGCAGACTGTGGAAAGATTGTATGAGTACTAGAATATATGATTTATGGTACAAAGTATTTAGGGTATTTTATATATACAAATACGAATATGAACGAATATGAATTAATAAGAAATATGGACAAATATGAACAAATAATATGGACAAATATGGATGAATATGATAAAATACTGACTATTGGACGACTATTAGGCTCTATAGCCTTATTTTGTAAGCACGTTGCAGGTATTATTGGCAAAGTAACTCACACACATACAATTACACTTCAGATTCCTCAGACAAAGTACAGGCGAGTTCCACAGAACTGTCATGACCTGATTTTTACACAGCAGATCCTTCTAATACTTTAAGAAAATCTGACTTTACCAAAATACAGATATCTTGTTTATCTGTACGCAAGTGACTTTGATGCTTGTAATTACGCATTCTACTAAAGACCTGCAGAACTTCCAAAGCATTTCAGCTTTCCCAAGAGATATTTGCATCTTAAAACAATGTTTTTCTTAACTGAAATGTCAGAGGAGGAAGAGAAGAATGAGCATGTCTTGACCAAAACACACTTTTAAAACTACATGATTCTGGGAACTATGGAATTCTATGGAACTTAAAGTACATGTTCAAGAACTTATTAGACATAGTCATTTGCAAAAATGGTGTCTAATTCTCCACGTATAGAAGCAGCTATCATTGTCTAGAAAAAATTGCTTGACAAAAAGATGTTCTTCAGGTGAAAACCAGTAGAGTCCTCAGAATTAAAATGCACTTCAAATGGTGATCAGAACATGAACAAGCCCCTCACTAGACTTCCTCTTTTGCTCTATGATTAAGAAACAGTCTAATGTCATGTTTGAGTTATCATATTTCCAGGCTGCCTGTTTCTCTATTTCACAACATCATGCAGTGTTTATACATCTGCCTTCCAGCTGGCTTGAAAGCTCAGCTGCAGCTATTCTGCTTTGTTACAAAGCTACAATGAACAGGTAGGTGCGTTTAGTCTTCAAGCTGAAATCTGCATTTTGGGGAGGATGGAGCAGATGAAACAACTACAGATGGAAGAATAAACTCCCATACTATTCTCAACTTTGGTAAACACCACTTTAAAACACAAAAGCATCCATTTATTCTTAGGGCTAAACAGTACTGGGTCAAAACAAAAACAAAAAAAATCCCATGCTCCCATAGAACAATGCAATTCTTCTTTTAGCAACAGGTTGGAATTTTGCAAGGTAAGAGAATAACAAAAGTTCTGTCACAGTTTGACAAATCACAATACAGCAACAGAATGTGAAGTTTTCTCACAGCCCGTAGTTCAGATATCCTCTAGCTAGTAAAACAATTAGGTCAATGCCCTTTGATTTCAAATGTAAATTAAATACATGGAAGATCTCATGTTAAAATTTTAATAAATTTCCCTGCAGTCACTGCTCTCGGCATCTCTAAAGTGCATATTTGCCTCCAGTTCTTTTCTCTTTTCCTTGAATCTAATATTCTGGACTGTCAATCAGAACTCCACCAAGGTGTCAAAGCATGCTGTTGTTTCTATGGATTCAGTGGCCAAAAAGTTACATTCAACTGAGTGCACCTACTAAAAGCCTTTAACATACTGAGCAATATAAACTGTCTAGAGGACAGCAGTGGAAGGTGTGACAAAGTCTGACTAAACCTGCTTAAGTAACGCATAACTAACAGCCATGCTCCCTAATCTATGGAAGGCAACTTAATTGATAGCAGATAAAATCATTAGCTTAGTTTTCCTCTGCCAGTGTCCAGCAAGCCTTCAGAATTCTGTATAAGCAAGCATTTTACAGCAGACAACAATCACTATTAGTCTACATTAATTATAAAACACGAGGCTAACACCTGTAGTAAGAAAAAATCCCACCATTCAGCAAGTACTGCCATCACAGAAGGTATGCCCTACTTCCTTAACACCTACCACCATCCATCTATTTCAGCTGCTACTCCTAAATCCCTCTGCTGTTAGCAAGAAGATTTGAGGGGATTTCCAGTTGCTCAAGATTCAAAGGCCATAATATTCTTTACATAGACATGTCAGGCTTTGTTATATGCAAAGTTGCAAAAGTTTTTTGCATTCTTCACAAGTAATAATTCAAGCTGTCTCAAAGTTCTATATCTGTATTTCATTAACTCTATAATTATATGCAATTATAATTAAGTTTGCAAATAAGACAAACAATACATTGTTTCAGTAAACTGGAATCTCCATCAGTTTGAACTGTTTAGAATAATTTAATCTGACTGATCATTCAATACTAAACTAAGCTAGTATTAAAGCGCTCCTCAGAATGACTTATTTTGATTTGTGTAAATGACCTGCTCTTTACCCTAAGTTTTTCAAATGTGTTTTAAATTTTTTCTGTCCAAATGCTAATATTTTTGAGATTGGCAACTTAAATTCACTGACATGTCGGTCATGTACACTAAATCTCAACTAATAAATTAAGAGGAACACAATCTCTAAAAATAATTTACAAAAAAACATAAAAGAAGTTACAGCTGAAGAAGCAAGCAGAGCTGGCTAGAGCTTAAACCAGTTGCCTCTGCACAGAATAAAAGGAGTCCTGCTCTTGGCCTCTACTGCTGGATTTCCTATGTGTGCAACAACTACCTGAGCTATTTCTGAAACAACTTATTCAGCCAGGTATGTAAGCAAACATCACAGTTAGACCAACAACAGAATTTCAAAACCTGGCCTGTTTGCATTGAGCAACTGTAATGATATTCAAATTACTCCAGTCACACTTCTCCTAAAGCAACTTTTGGCCTATTTATAATTTCACAGTCTTACTGAAAATGGGTTAGGTGAGAAAAACACTGGAAATGAAACTTACCACCCATGGCCTTTTCCTCTCAAGCATCTCTATTAAGTCTACATGGCGCTTGCATTCATGGTATCTTTCAACATCTTGCTTGTACCGTTCAACCCTCTGTTTCATTTTCTCCAATGAGGTGGTTTTTTCTCTGCACAAGTTCTGTAATATATATTTTCATGTTTTACAGTATCTAAACAGTTCTGAGAAAATAAGTCTACATCTCACCTGTACATTAAAGCAGAAATTTAACACTAGAGGAGACATTTTAGTACAGCAGTAACTAAAGGGGAACCATCCAAAAAGACAAGAACAGGAGAACAAAGGATTAAAAAATGGCCTGTATGGCTAAGGACAGAGACATGGCTCGCAGAACACCGATCCTTTTCCTTTTTGTCTGTCTCTTCGTTTTCAAGGAAGTAAGCAACACTAAAGCAAAGGACCATCCTTGGTCATAAGCCAATGTTTTATAAAAGACTGTCTAGGAAAGTTTTTGCTTTTGGTCAAAAATCCCAGAGAAGCAAGAAATACTTGACAACAGGCACGCCTCCTCTTTGGGGTCCTCCTCTGGGCCATTTGCACACCTCTCTGTACTTACAAGCATGTGAGTGTCAGAGTGAATGAGTCCTGAGAGAAGATGAGCATTATTTGGTAAAATCAACTTACCACAGCCTTTGTAAAAAAATACCACTTTCTGATTCTCTAACATGTCAGGGTAAATTTTATTACACTTTTCCTACATTCACTGCTCTTTAAAAAGCATATTTACCTCCAGTTCTCTTTCCTTTTCTCTGAAATTTTTCAGTTCACAATGAAACTGGTACATTTCTGGAGAACCAATGGATTTCTCAGTAGCTTCAAGCAACTCAGTCTTACTCAGTTTTGTAAATTCTCCAACTTTGTCCTACAGAATTTTAAAAAGTTATAAAAAATGCAGGAAGAGCTGGAACAGTGCAATACAATAATACTGGATTTATACACTGAAACATACTTCCCACGAACATCACACATGACTTACAGTTCTATGCTAGATAGCTCTGTCATAGTTAATGACCATCTCATGGAGTAGCAACCAAACCTTCCAGAGCATTTGTCCTCAGGCTGCTGAAGGAACCTTGCAGTACAAATCTTTTGCAGTATAAATACTATTACTAACTTGAAAGTTAAGCAACAGAGAAGTTATTATTAAAGCTGGCAACCAAGGCTATTAGGAAGTATTGCTGTTGAAGGCAGAAGAAGAGCTCAAAACTGAGACTGATGCAAGAAGCGTGCTTGCTGCTGATACACTGGGAGAAAACAAATACACCAGAAGTATCAACACTGTAATACTGACTGAACTGACATTTAAGTACTAAAGAGAAAAAGTTCTTTTAAATGCAAAGGTATGTTACCAGAGTATGCTAAAGTTCTGAACAAATACTGTATGTGAGTGAAAATGAACTCTCAAATATCTGGCATATTTTTGTTTCTGCAGCATTAGCTTTCTTGAACTTTAATGCTCTTCTGCATGTCATCTTAAATTCAACGATAATCCCATGGCTAGGCTTTGATAAGGTTTCCTTTTACTACTATTCCTGATGATCTAAATGAACTGCTAAAGAACCTGTCACAACTTTAAGTTGCAGTGTGAGGCAACTTAGCTACCTGCACAGGAATCCGGACCTGCTCTAACACATATTCAAATATGGGAACTACTAGTAATATTCTTTTATCTTCTCTCTTCTTTAAGACTTATTTTCCATTAGGATGATTTTACTCTTATATAATTCAATCCTATACATCTTTAAGCCCTATGCTCAACGAACTGCTGACATTACCAGAAAGGCTCTATTAGCAAGTGCTGCCACTTTGAACACCAAGACAGGGAACACTAGCATCTTTCCTTTCAGAGTCAACAGAGTCAACTGTCCAATTAGTGAGCTTTAAAAGTCACACAGCTCCTCTTTTCTTTCACCATCACACCAGCATGGCTGCCTCGTCCCTCTTGTTTTTTGTGCTGTTCCATTGAACTAGCTGAAGTGCTGCTAAAGCTAACCAGCAACAAAATCCTCTCAAAGCACAGTACTCCATTTGCACCCACTGTCTTTCAAATTTAATTCATACCTGAGGAAGAAACTGGCACAAATTGTCCATCTGGATGTTCAACGCTGCAATCTGCTCTTCTACCGTTTTCAGGGTTGCTGGTTTTTTGTTGATAAACCACACTGATGAATTGCTCACCACATAAATCTCACGTGTGATGATAATATTGTCTGGTGAATTAAACCTGATTAATAGAAAGAAGTGTTTACAGAACACCTGAAAAGTGTTACACTTTCAAAGGTTACCAAGTGTCAAAGTATTGTTAGAATTTGTAGGTAGCTAAATATTTAATCTAAATCAACTAGACAGAAGGATCATGTTCTCATTTGCATGATTCAGAAAACATCCAGTTTTCCAAATTTCAGTGATGAATTAAACTCACATGGGAAACATCACGAATATCTCTAAATCCTAACTCAGAAGTTACTTATATAAATGAGATGCTCATGCTGAACGTATGAAACACAAATTGTTATAAATGTGAACAGTTCCTATGAAAGAAACTATTCACAAAGAAACTATTTCTATGAAAGAAACTCTATTTGTGTGAGATTAAGTAAGTTTTAAAATTGGTGTGATGGAGGTGCAGTACATCTTTAAGTATTAGTGTACAAAAAGATATCAGTAAGATGTGTATATATATTCCATTAGAGAAAAAATAGCATACAACACAAAAAAATACTAATTTGATTTTCTGCTTTTAAAAACCACTAAAGAGACATTAGTTTTCATTTTGTTTTCTAGCTCAGTATCTATTTTCAAAACTTAGTCCGGCTATGAGACTTCCTTCAGAAGACCTACAAAGCCATGCTCCTTTCTTTCATTAAATTAGCATCCTTTTACTATCATAACTTGGGTTTAGCTACATTCCAAGGGCCAAGTTCAACAAAGGCAATACATGCCTACAGAACTTCAAATTTTAGTTCTTGTCAAAAAAAGCAATCTTCTGCATCATTGGTCTCCCATTCTAGCTGTTGTATTTAAATATTTTCTACCAATCAGAAAAAGAACTCAACTACACTGCAGCCATGACATGCTAGGTCTAATGAGCCATGAAATGTTAAGTCTACACACAGTGCAAGATTCTTTTCAGACTTTCAAGTAACATTGGAATATATTTATGTTAAAACAACCTCACCATACAGCCTATCTCCTCAACATATTGCCTGGACATACTCTAAAGAAGGTCTTATTTGATCATTCCCACAATTACAAAAATGGACAGGACTTTTTCCCAGGCCTGCTGTGGTATTTCTTTTCCTTAACAAAATTTTCTTTTTAGAGAATCTGATCAGGGTGGCAAATTGTTATACAAACTAACACAGACTATGAATCAGTTGACTATCTCTATTTTCTGTTTCATTCAGGCAAACAGACCTGGTTAAGGCTTATTAAAATCACCTGTGTCATAGCATCCACAAAAAAAGAAGCACATAATATTGCCCTATGCAGAACCTACTACATGGAATTTTACAGTCCAAATGATTTCTTGTTGCTCTGTTTTGCAACAGCTTACCTACAAGACTGCATTAAATGGAATTAGTCAGATTGGGTTTTTTACTTTTCTATCAGTATGTGATTCAGTGAGAATGTAGGCAGGGCTCCTCCATCGGCAGTATCAGTATAAGAAAGTGAAGGCAGATCAATCTGTTTTAAAACTTAGATTTTTGTCTTTTTTTTTCAATAGAAAGAATTCCAAGCACCACGTAGTGATGGCAGTACTGACTAAATTTAAATCATCTGAACCTTAAATGTACTCAAAAGCGAAATACACCATACAGAACTATCTTTATCTATGCATTCTTTGTACATCAAGACAAGGTGAAATGCTTCAGAAAGAGAGATCAAGACTAGCCACCACTGCTTATTTCTTGTGTGATAATTATTTAAACTTCATGTTCTGAAGTCTGGGGGAATTAAAAAAGGACAAATTAAAGCACCAACTTAAAGACAGACCTCTGAACACTAAAATATTCTCTCACAACTTTGTGAATGACTGTATGGGGAAATGATTCAATTAAAAGTGCATGAGAAAATAGTTTTATTACTTACAGTTCAATTTCCACTATGCCTTTCATGCATCCCTGCTTCACAAAGAGACCAATCTACAAAATTAATTTACAAGTTGTTACGGCAAAATAAAATGTATTATCTTACAAGAATATGCATTTGTATAATGGAGCCACTGTAACAGCGTATTTTATTGGAAACTTAAAATTAAAAGCAAAATTAAGCACTAACTAAAAATAAAGTAAGACACTACTATCCTCCACCAGCAGCATTAGACCCTCCTCCACAAATTAACAATTTCTGAGCAACTTCAGCCTCCAAAACTGAACAAATTATAATCAGCAGATCCACAGACAGGAAGTTCTCATGAACTGGGGGAACAAAGACAACTGAAAAGACAGTACCAAATAGCTATACTAGAACTGCCAATTCTAATAGTGTGAAAATAAATCACAAAAGTAAAGAAAAATACCAACACACAGTATTGACATCGTCAATTCCCACATTTACATTTGCTTATGACTGAGCAGCTACAAGAGAAGGTGTGCAATCATTTAGGCACCCAGATTCATTGCTCCAAACCTACCCAGAGATATTGCATCCAATGAGAATATCCAAGAAAGCAAGTGCAAAATTTTAAAATTTTAAAATATAAAAACTTTCTACTACTGTGTCAATACACTGTATCTTATAATGTAAGTAAGAATTGAAAATAAGAGTACAGCAATCCAAATTCCACTTAAAGATCAGTGCCTCCATGCTTTTAGCTGAATTTTCAAGACACATTACGAGCACATTATTTCTACAGGTACTATGCATTTTGGAATTTATTTTAGACTTTGTCTATTTCTCCTTTAGTTGGTACTTCTTATCAAATGTTTAGGCCATTAAGTGGCCTTTTCCTACCCCACTGTGGATGCTTAATAAAACCTCTAGTCCACTCAGACTGTACTACAATTTAGGTGTTTCCATTTCATAATTTATATAAGACAGCAAGTAGTTCATTAATACAACTCCATAATTAATACAACTTTGTCTCTGGACCAGGTTGCTCTTCAATTTAGAAGCCTTACTTTTTATAAAAGTAAAGCAAATCACGGAAGACAGTCCTTTCCCCTATTGTCTGCTGGACAGCGCCCTGAACGAAATTCAGATTAATTATGAAAATCACAAAAGCTCATAATTACCTTATCAGCTCGCCCTAGGAAAGAAGGTTTTCCAGCCAGTCCCAGGCAGATGGCGCAAACAATGCTTGACTTGCCAGTGCCATTAGCACCTAGAACCACATTCAGGTTGGGCCCTGGATGTACTTCACAGACAGTGTATGTTCTGGAAAACACAGCACATTTTTGAATTTTAAAACACTTTATTACCTTTAAAAACAGAGGAACTCGCTTAGAAACATTTCATGATTTTATTAAACAGATACAATTACCTCATCTAGACGCAATAGTGAAATACCATTTTGTAAGCAAGTCTCAAGGGTGAAAACTAACATTTCAGTGAAACACCGTGAAGAACATTCCTACCAGCCAGAGTAATCACTAGAACTTTCTTTAGGATCAGTGACTATGAGGAGTGAAATCCAGCAATATGGTAACTTTTTAATTGAACTTGCTAGGGTATCATTTTATTTTATGCATCAAAAAGAAGACAGAAAGCTGATCATGCAGTAGCTTTCTTGAGTTACCATATCAGCCATTTCTAGCGTTTGTTTTTTTCTAACTGCATTAGACATCTTTCACCATGTGCATCCAGCATGCTTACTCCAATAGTAACTATGGGAAGAGACCAAACCCACCCATAAAAACTCTATCAAGTTAACACCCTAAACTTATAAAGAATCATTTGATGTTCTATTCCTGCACTGTGCCAAACACTACCACTAAAGGAAGAGTACAAAGCAGTTAATGGCAACACAATACTATAAACCACGTACTTGTGGAAGAAAAAGTATTTGAAACCTTAATGAGGATTTAAACTGCTGTCTCTGAAGATTCAATTAACATCTAATACGTGACCCATGCGCTACACTGGTGAAGGTTTTCAAGACTGGCACGGAGCTGTAAGCTGTATAAATGGCCTAACAACTTCTGCTGGTAAGCACAATACGTCCAAAAACAATGCTATTCGCAGTACACAGCAGCTGGAAAAAACACGTGCAAAGACCACGAACACTTCATCCTAATGGGTCTCAAGGCCTATCCCCACTGCCCTAGGAGCATCTTCTGCATTCTCCCCTGCTCCGCCGCTTGGCAGGCAACTGCCTGAGATCCAAAGAGCGCGCCGAGGCTGCACGGCCGGCAGGAGCAATCACCTCCGGGGAAGGCTGGCCGCCATCGGGGAGCGCGCCCCCAGGGCAGCGACACTACGCTGACAATCCCTGGGACCCGTAACCCACACAGAAGTGTCTCCCAGCTCCCCACTCCGAGCAAGAATACCACCTTACAGAGAAAATCGCTTCCCTCACTGCCTCCTCCAGCCCCCGCAAACCCCGGGACCCGCGCGACCCCGCTCCGCTGCTTCGGCCCCTCTACGGCGGGGCGGACAGGGCAGGCCGCGGCCGCTCAAGGGAAGAGAAACGCCCCCCGCTTACTCACAGAAAGTTCTCCATGAAGATCCTGACGATGGAGCCCAGGACGAAGGGAGACTTGGACTCACCATGCTTCACAGCCTTCGTGAAAGCTTTCCCCTTTTCCCGCGCCGCCGCCATGTTCCCCCCCCAGCCCACCGCTCCCTCCCCCGCCCGTTGCCCGAGGGGGCGGGACTGAACCGCCCTGAAGCTTCTCATTGGCGTGGAGAGCGCGGCGCCGGCGCCCATTGGCTGGCGGGGCGGGCCGTTGCGGCCGTTGTTACTTAGGCGGCCGCAGCGCCAGCGCCTTGCATGGGGCCGTGTTGGGCCGGCGCCGAGCCCCGCCGTCCGCTGCCCGTTGTCCGCGCGTGCCGTGCACCGCTGCATTTCCTGCGTCCGTCTAGGACGTTATGACCAGTTGGGCGTGTTTCGCTTGGAGAAGACTGAGAGGGAGTCTCATTAATGTGCACAGTTATCTCAAAGGCAGTTGCTAAGAGAATGTTGCTTGACTTTTCAGTTTTGCCCTGCGACAGGACGAGTAGCAATGGCCAAAAACTAAAACTCGGGAGGTTCTTCCTCAGCATGAGAAGAATTTCTTTACGTTGAGGGTGGCAGAGCACTGTAACAGCCTTCCCTTGGAGGTTGTGAAGTCTCCCTATCTGGAGGCATTCAGACCCCACATAGACACACTCTTGTGTCATTTGCTGTAGGTGACCCTCCTAGGCAGAGCGGGTTGGAATACATCATCTCCAGAGCTCCCTTCCAACACTTACAATTCTGTGATTTCATGATTCAGTCTAATTGTTCAGGTAAATTACATTGCAAGACTGCCTGTCAGACAACAGGAGTTGGTTTGGCAGCAAGTTCCCGGGTGTTTCTGGTAAGCTGAAGGGTGAGCCCAGGAGCCACGAATAGAGGCCCAGAATTCTCCACTCAGGAGAATTCCTGAGTGGCCCACACTGCGGAGTGTGGCAGGGGAATGTACCACAACAGACAGCTCATCTTTCCTTCGAGGTGGGATGTGAGTCAGATTTTCTCTTTTTCAAAACGTGAGAGACAGAACAGAGAGGTCTCAGTGTGCGTCACGTTGCAGAAGTGTGCTCTGCCAGCCTTGGTCCTGACACCGCCATTTCTTCAGAGCAGTGGGTCTCCTGAGTGAGAGTAGTCACATGGGCTAGCGCTGCTCACATCTAAGTGGATAAAATGCTAGGTCTTTTAGTGTTTGGCTTGAGCTGTCTTTGTGAATCTTCATGATTGTAAAGTTAAGTTTATATTAGGTTAATTTTGGTGTGACACCATAGTCAGAATACCATTTCATTTACTTTATAAAGACAGAATAACAGTGACATTTTATAACAGTTTTTATTCTGAATTTCTATTCTAGTTTTTATTCTGGATTTCTATTGGTGTAAATGAGATCTGAATTTCCCCCTCTTTTTGGAAATTAAAAAGGATCATGATAAAATGAAAACTAATGGAACAATGTTTACAGAATAAAAATAATATTAAACATGAGAACAGTATTAGGAGGACAATAAAAGAGTTTTCCACTGATCTCAGGACATGGTGATTTCCAGTCTAGCACAAAGCTACATTTACAGAAATCAAATATAAGCCCATTACCACTTGGGGCATTATACCTTGAAAACATGTATTTTCGAGGTTTCTTTTTCATTTCAATTTCCCAGGTTGTGACACAACTGGTTTCAAAGCAATTACTTTTAAGTTCTTCACTAGCTTTTCAAGATTTTTTCAGATATTAAACAGGCCTGGTATGGCAAGTCTCAGAATTGTTCTTTGCTCCACTGGTCCTGGTACAGCTACTGCACCAGTGAAGAAAATAAATAGTAGTAAATAAATATGGATTCAGGACAGAAATTAATTGCATGAAGAGTTTCTCATTTAGACAGAGCTGATACAATATTTTTTATCTCATGATAAAACTGAAATTTGCCAGTGGAGAAATCTTAATGCACCATACCCAATTTTCAAATGTTTTGCAGCCACTCTTTCACTAGTCTGAATTTCCTATTCTGTAGAATGATATTCATCTGACACTGAGGTAAATGAAAGCCACCTTTCAAGTTTTCCCTCTGTAATTTAATTCCTGCAGTAAAAATTATTGGAAAGGTGATGTTCCCTACTTTTTTTTTTGTTTGTTTGTTTTTGGTTTTTTGTTTTTTTTTTTTTTTTTTTTGTTTTTTTTTTTTTTGTTTTTTTGTTTTTTGTGGGGTCTATTTTTCCCCCCTTTTACGGCATTTTTTTCCCTCCTTCCTCTCCCCTCAATCAGGGCAATGCCTCACACCTTGTGGCTAAATACTTCCTTCAGTGATGCTGATAAAATCATTGTAGCAGTGAGGTCCCTAGAAATCACACAGTGGAGAGCAGGTTATAGTCCTTCACTTAGGTTTTTATTCTATCAGCCTAAATCTGATTAATTTGATGGAGTGAGGCAGAATTGCATAAATCTTTAGAGTTAGGAGCCTAACAGTTGTATTTCATACTTCATTTCATTTACATACAGAGAACTAGCAAGCTTGATTATTTTAACCTCTTAATCTTTACTTGTTTTCTGCTTAGATAATTTGAGCTGAATATTGATGCCAAAGCATGCACTTTACAGAACAACTAAATTTGTATTGATTGATAAGAAACAGTCCATTATGTTTGCTTTCATTTTCTAATAATAGCAAGAGTGATGTGTTCATAAGCAGCTGACTAGGGAGAGACTGTATGTAGGTATCTAGGATGGGCAGATAAGATATCAATTCCTTTTGGCTCTTCCTCAGTTTTTAGGAAACCAAAACCAGCTTCAATCTGTGTTGGTTAAATAAATACATGCGTGTTGAATGTATTGCACTGAACAATGTCTTTAATTGTTTCTGTCACAAAAATGAAAATTTATGAAAGATGCAAGGGCCTAGATCATCCCAGGTGTTTTTGATCCTTATAGCTGTTAGGAAAAGCATATTTTTAGTTCTGAACAGAGCAAGACATGGTGGCTGTAAGAATAATTTCTACTGTTCAGTACATAGCTTCTTGCAGCAGTTCAAATTACTTTTTATTAGCTTTCTTAGGTGATATGACCCACATATTTCATTCTCTTTATGTTCAAAATAATGAATTCAGGCTACTTTATTAGGTTCAGTTCTTTCTACTTACACTGATCAGTATGAAATTATTGGTGGTTAGTTTCTTTCCTTTTGTTCCTTTTTGCTTATAGAATTTTTTCCCAAAAGTTGCTAGGAAACACTAACAACTGAGTACTTAAGAAAAATAAAGTAAGTGGCCAAGCTCAGGGGAGGAGGGCATCCGGTTGTGAATTATTAAAAAAATATGAATATCGATCTAATGCCGATATCCATCTATGACGGACAAAGACTCTCTAACAGTTTAAAGTTAGAAAGTGTATGTTTAATTACGACGCCGGGCAGCGTGCGGGATAGCTCCCAAACACACACGTGCCCCCACGGAAGACTACAGGGTCTTTTTATGTACAGGAGTATTGAATACCCAAAACACAAATGTTTATTCATAACTCTGGTACATCCCATTCCCGCTTTGTATGGTAATTAGCCAAAAGCTGTTAAGCACGTGTGGTTTGTTCTTTGAAATAGATCGGTGGTCTTTTTTATGGGGCGGGGTCTCAAAATGATGAAGTGAGTGAGTCTTCTTCGCTTTGACTTTTTAACCTTTTAGTGTTGC
>VXBN01014111.1:45448-94182 GCA_013397395.1 Sinosuthora webbiana | reverse complement strand
CAAGATGTGTGAATTCAGTTCCTATTCAGTTTCCTATTAATATAAATGCAAGACATCTGCGGCTGGGCAAAGTGTAAGTGCATTCTCTGTGAATGTTCAAACTTATTTAATAAAAAAACAACAAGACTCTCATCCCAGGACACATATGCCTTTAAAGTGTTTCATATAATTGCACAGGCCAGCATCTTATGCTGAATTATACTGAACACTAGAAGTGAATTTGTTATTGACAAATATATTTGTTATAGTAAAATAATACGCTATCACAAAAAAAATACCAGCAGAGTATTAAGTTTCCCAGAGAGATTTGTCATTGTGAATAATTGCACTTAACCTGTTGGATAATACTAGTAGCTAACAATGTTTTCTTTGTTATTTCAAAACATTTATCATTTTCTTAACAAAAATCCATTCTATCCCCAACACAAAACATTCACTGAATGCAGATTTAAGGTAACACAATATTGGACTTCAATTGTGCAACTTGAATTTCCTCTTTTTACTTACATACCAGAAACATTAAAAAAATTAAAAATTAATTATCTGTGCAAAATGGGAAGCCTTTATGTAATAAATGATACGTCAAAAGAGGAAATTATATCAAAAAATTACGGTCTAAGAAGCCCTGAGTCAATATTTTCATTTAAAAGGCGAGGAACATGAGTGCTCCAGGTTCTTCCTATGTATTGGTGTGTATTCAGACCAGTCCAGTATTTACTTAAAACATATTTTAAAATAGGCAGTTCATGCAGTTTCTCACATACAATTCTTCAGTGTGCTTAATTCCTTTCAGCAGACTGTATTTAATACTCAATTTCATTTAAGCTGTCAGGATAGCCTGATGAGAATTGAATTTCTTCCACTTCTGGAATACAAAGAATGAAGAAATACTGCAATTATTTTTTGTCATACATAGGAATACTTACAGCAGACTTTAATTAGCATGCTGGATTTAAATGTGACTGTTGTGTGGTTTTTAGAAAGTGTACAGCCACTTTACTAGTTGAGATTCTGAGGATGATCTCACATCCTGTAAGAGAGTAAAAGTTCTGCACTAACCCAGCAGCCTAATATTAAATTCAAATAGGGACTCAAGGCCAGTATCACCAACCCACAAACAAGTCCTGTAAATTTCAGGTGTCTCTTAAAAAGTATGTTGAAACTTACCCGAACAAGGTCCTGCCTGGAACAGAATATCATCAATAGCAGTGTCACTTCTTATTGACACACCGCGGATTGCCTCAAAAATAATCTGTAAAGACATAAATTTTCATTAATCCAAATGGTGGAAGGACTGAACAAAATAATAGCCACGCAACCTATTCAAGGGATAAATACCCTTTACCCCCTCCCCTGCCCTCCCTTCCCCTCTCCTTTTTGTTTTCCCCTTTCCTTAGACAGACGTCTGGCTTTGCATCATCCCTTCTCTTTGGTAGCCCCTTAGAAAGACCACCCTACAAGAAGATGCCATTTCATCACAGCTCAGTGGCTGTGTGAAATCTGGACAGGGCTACAGACAACTGAAGGAAAAGAAATTACAGAAGTGATCTTGAAAAAGCCCTACCACTACTGACAAAAAATGATGGAATTTAAATTTAAATACATTAAAATAGCATTTAAATACTTCAAAAAATTGAATTTGTAACTATTTTCCTACTTGCAACCTATTCACATCTTTAATAAATACCTCCCTAACTTCATTTATAAAAAATTACATTACTTCATGTTCTTCAGGTGTCCATTCAATGCCATCTATGTTTTAACATTTTACTTTATTATTTTTTTAAACAATACAAGACTTGGATTCTAGTACATAATTCACTTCAGTATTCCAATTTGACTGCTTCTTGCTTGTTTTTCTTACCTGGTAGTTTGTATCACTTTCATATTCTATCAGTCCCCTTAGCCATGAGATGCTTTGTTCCCCTGTCCTCCTCCACAAAGGTATCTCTTCATCATCCCCTTCCTTTTTAAGATAAACACTTAATAATCCAGTCCCAGCTCCATACATATGATAGAAAAATGTCAGGCACTGTTTTCCAGATGTTCCTCTTAGTGATCTTGAAACTAGGTATGCTCTCTGTCCATAGACCATATTAGATGCTTCTATATACATGTAGTATCCTTAGAAAGATATGCAAGTAAATATTAGCAAAGTAGGATACATTATGTTGGAATGTTCATTATGCTCAACATGCTCATTATATTAAAAAAACCCATGACTGAAACTATTTTGATAAAGATTGATAGACTTCTGCATTTGTAAACTGTAATATCTGAGATACTGTAATAATTGTGTACTGTAATAATGATGGGTTTGAATTCATAAAGCCAAGAGGTGGTCTAGTTTTTCTAATAAGTTTATAGTACGATTCAGTCTTAAGAGAAAAAAGCAAGTTATTTTATTATGCTGTAATATGAGCTCTAGGTTTTGATTTTTAACTGAGGGAACTTTTACGCATAGTGAACAACAAAGTCTTTGAAAGGGATTGCACTAGGTTTGGTACAAATCAACTTCGGAACTCTCCAACACACTGTATAAGTTATGGATCTACAGGTGTAGATAATCACTTGACTGCTCCTTGCCACCACCCCCTCGCTTAGAGGGGGTGTCTTCACTACGGGTTTGTGCAGAAAATAGGACTCTTGAGTATCATAAGAGACTCTCAAGCATCCACTGGCTGCTGTTGCTGCTCTTAGCATTTCACCTGTCTCACTGATCCTTGGGAATTCCCTCTCCCGCTGAAGGCACTATCACCCGCAGGATTTGTGGTGACAGGCAGGCAGGTAACACCACAAAAAGGGAGCTCTGGGACTGCATGAAGAGTTCCTGCATTATCTGAGTTCACTGTCTGCTGCAGAGCATATATCTCAAAACAGAACAGAGATATATGCTGCTTTAGGCAGTACATGGGATGTGGGGATGCTCCTCGGTCCTCTGACACACCTCAGTTTGCTCCAGCTGGTGGTAACTAAGTGATGGAATGAGGGGCATGAATTTGCCTTCCACCAATTAATGGCCTGAACCCTTAAAACTTAGTTATATCTGTTGAAATACATAGCCACAGGAAGGAATACAAAGGAAGAATATACTATAACTGCTCTTACACCACGAATTGCACTCTGATAGAGACTGATTAATTGGAACTCAGAGACAGCTGCCTGTACATCTGAGGGTACATTTCAGGCTGTGGTTGGTGGCGATGCAGTTTTCTGTGCAGTCATGCTAATGGGGGTCCCACCTGCCTAAATACTTGAACTTACACTAGAGAGCTTGTGGAGCACATTTTCAAGATAAAGGGCTTGTGGGATCTATTTTATTCTTCATGTTTTCTTTTAAGTTTGAACCCAAAGGTGTTCATGCAGAAGAATCCAAATCACTTGCACAGCTTGCTGCTAAGAGATGAACTAAGGAATAATCATTGTCATGGACCAAGCTTAAAAGGCTCTCAGTTCTAAAGTCAAGCTATCAGCCTCACTTCTCAGACTGCTTAATGATCCACATAAACTGAAAATAGGTCTAAAGTCAGTTTCAAGGAATAGTCACATAAACTGGGAGTTTGGAAGGAGCTTTTTCTGTGGGGTCTGGCCAGTCATCCTCTTCTTTAGCCTCCCAAGGAAAAGGCTGCTGTGGGACATGACAACATGACAACATGACAATTATCCACACGGCTATCAGACAATTCAGATTAAATTTCATATTCTCAAAAACACTCAAGAGTCCCTGCATAATGTGCTTACTTAATTTGATTAGTAACTTTTCTGAATAGAAGAGTAAAAACTCTCTATCATCTGGATTATAATTAAAAATATTTAATTAATATTTTTTATTAACTGTCAATCTCTGTTCTCAAAGTTCAATGTGGAACTTAACTTACCTACCCCAGTAGTGTGGTCTCCTTTCGGTCCAGTGTAAGAAGTGGGAGTTGGACCCCTCTTCCTGTGCCAGCTCCCACGACCTCTCTTCTTCTGGGTAAACACACACTCATCTTTTTCAAAAGTGCATTCTCCAGGACTGGGCAGCAGCAAATCTGTAAGGTGAGGAGTTTAAAACTTTAAATGCTTTAGACTGATATATGGAGAGATAACATAAGTAATATACTGCATTTCCTCACCTGCTGACATCAATTACAGCTACCTGGCAGTGCTTACAATAGTCACAAGCTTATACAAGCTACCTTTAAACTGTCAGATAAAATTTAATTTAATTTTCTTTGCATCTTTGGGAAAATCTGTGCCCTAGTCTAGCTCAATGACTAGGATCCACTAGTTCTAGGATTCTTTAAAACAGTTTATTAGTCTTCACAACAGTGTTTTGGACTAAATGATCTTATGAGGTCTTTTGGTTTTAATGGTTGGATTCAATGATCTTAGAGGTGTTTTCTAACCTTAGCAATTCTATGTTTCTGTAGCAGGGTCTGTTATAGAATTACCAGCATAATTTTCTTCAGTGTTTTGGCACCCCAAGCAGGTTAATAAGTCCCAGCATGGATAACGTGCATAATAAATGAACCTTGTCGAAGACTGGAGTTTCTGTGAACTGAAATCAATGCCACATTTATGTCTCCTCTGTTCCTTTGTCACCAGATTGTACTGCAGCTTACAACAGACCACAGAGCTGCAATTACTGGAGTATTTTCATTATTTCAATTCTCTTAGATAATACAAAAGGTGATATAATTTAGGTTCATGCTAGGAAGCTTTTGTCAGGTAATCTGAATTTGTCATTCAGAAGTAGACATTTTGAGCTGCCTCAACCTTTTGAAGAGGAGGGAGCCTTGATACCTCTGGGGCATTTTTCAGGCATTTGTTTTGCTGCCATCAGAGACAAGCCATGACATGACTATACACCCAGATACCAGTTCTACACCTTTGGTTCATTTTCCAATTACTTACAAATTACAGCAAGGCAAGACAACTGCTGGAAGTAGTTTAGAAAAATGGTATCTTGTTTTTGTACATATGAATTCTCTCTGTTTTATATGCCTGAATGCATGAAATCCAATAAAAAGAGATAATTTAAAAGCTATTAGGACCATTGCAAAAGCATGGCTTTACTCCAGAGAAAAACAGGATTGTAGATTGTGCCTGCCTGACGAGAATGTTTTTTTTAAATTAAGATACAATCACATTCTCAAACCTCACAAAGCCACAGAAGAGGGAGTTTGGGGAGTTCAGAGAGGTTAGCCAGTGCATGTCAGAGGGTAAAGTTTTGCTGAAAACCATTCAGTTCCTCCCACTTCAAGAGGGAGTCTTAGACTGCCCTTCTCTGTCTTCATCAAAGAACTGCAGCTCAGGTAAGGCTATGTCTTGGCCTTGCACAACTGTACTTCTCACCTAAAAAAAAAATAATGCTGTGTTTTGAAAAATACTGCTTTGGGGTCCATTCCTGGCTTCTTAAGGACCATTTGAAAACTACTTTTCACTCAGTTGAACTATGGGTTTATTTTATGGCCTCAAAGGACCATTCACCTATATACAACTGCTCTGAAGTCACTGAAATTTATTAGGAGTTAGCTGGTGAGCAAAAACTGGTCTTTGCTGGATGTTTGCTACTTCACAAAAATAGGTTTTATGCAACACTTATTGGGAAAAAGAAAAGACAAGAAACCACAACAGGATGAATGCAGCTGTAGGATAGGGTTGGAAAATGAAGGTGTATGATGAACTCTTATTCAAAAGGATAGCAGCTATTGGATGACAAATACACATGGTCTTACCAGCAGCCTGGCAGCTTCCCAGGCTTAATGATACATCATCTAGTGCCACAAGTCCACAGTCCCAGAAGCTTTTACACCAGCTGACAAAGACAACCTGCAATTCAGGAAGGAAGTTTCAGGTGCAAAATCTGGCACTGTTAAGAAACTGAAATATTAGTGTTTTTTTTTTCCAAATGCACAAATAATTTTGAAATCTAGAGAACAGGAATAATGGATCCACTTTGTCTTGGCACATTCTGCCAGTGACTGAAATGTCTATTCCAGTGGGAACTAAATGTATGTTTTCAATCAATAGAAAATATTTTCTCACTTCTGTAGGCAAACCGTATATCTGTATATAATTCCCATTTTACTAGAGTATTTTTTTGTCTGTGAGAAGACATGACTCACTGAGGTTGTTGTGGTTTTCTCTTGCCCAACACCCAACATGAACAGCTCAAATATCCTCAGCTATCTTTATCTTGAAAACCAGGAAGTTTTATCCATGGAAAAATAAATTTGAAAAAGTAATGCGGAGTGATGGGCAAGGGTGGCTGTGGCAAAAAGCAAAGGATAATAGAGATGAACTGAAACTACTGCACAAAATGGGATTATTCATAAATGATTCAGTGCCATGATATCATAGAGCAGGAGACTTGAAATATTATGCGTAATTCACAGTATTCATCTGAGTTTGTGAAGATTAATAAAAACATCCAAGATCATTGATTTGAGTAAACATTAATTCTGCCATGGAAAACACAAGTCACTCATGAGATAATACAATAAAATGTAAAGAAACTGGAAGACACTCAGTTGCCTTTCTGCCAAGGTTGACAGAGATCTGTTTGAATTACAGGAGACACATTAGGATTTATTTTGTAAAAATACTGCTGGTGGTTTTCTTGGCCTAACTACTCCAAACTATCTGTCTGACCACTTGGGTTGTGACCATAATTTGGGAGGAGCTCTTCAAAACAATTCCTTTGTGTTGAGGTCTATGCTAGAGATTGCAGATGGATTAGTGTCACTTCTAACCGTTTCATCTTCTGGACAACACCTCAGTTACATATTTGAGGTTAAATGCTGACTGACAAGTTTCATGTGGATACAAAAAGTCTTTTAAAAGTCCTTAAGAGCATTATTTAATATGTTCTCTTCTAGCAGGCTTGGTAACAGGTAACACCTTCAATATGGTACCTACATGGTATTTTACTATGTAGTATTTATTAACTCAACTGCTTATACAGTGGTCTGGAATGTAATTACATGAAAAACTCTGAAGTATGTATGTGTTATGCTGCCCAAGGTGGAGCAATTTTTGAAACTCTTCTATTCAGTGCTACCCATCCTGGTTATTATTGATTATCTGTCTTGTAAACTGCCACTGGTATAAAGTTAAGGAGTCCCCCTGCACAGAATGCAAAACTGCCCAGCATATGGTGGTCTAAACCCCACACCTTTTTCTTTTTTTCTTTTTTCTTCCCACTGTAGAACTGTGTCTGAGCTTCAAGGTTTAACAGGACAAAAATAGTTTCATACTTTTTAAGTTCATTGTCATGACACAGGGGCAATCCTTTAAAAATGGTAGCATCTCTTGAAAAAAAAGCATAAAATAAGTGTAAAATAAGATACTGACACTGGGTGAACATAATTTGCCAGAATTTTAATAAATGCATTCTGGTGAACATTTGTAATGAACTGAAGACCTATTGTAGCCCTAAATCCATGAATAATCAGAAAACCACACATATAAGGGTAAAGTCAGCCCTCATTTGTGAAACAGCATTTCCACACCGTGAAGTCATGTTTTAAGTGATGCTTTAGTATTGACATCATTGGGAGCAGGATTAAGTTCTTTATTCTTAGATTGCAGTAATTTGTTCCATACAAGGTATGTTACTACCCATTGGATCCTGCAGAAAGCCCTCCATTTCAAAACCATCACAACAATAACTGTGGTCTCTCAAAGGCCACTGAACCAGTAATCTTTGTACAAGCAAAGGATTGATCTGATTCAGTGACAATTGTAAACATGTTCAGCTTTGCCACCTGTAGCTTCAGCTTCACTATTTTTCCACTTGATTTTTGTGGTGTTGAGGGACACACTGCCATAAGAAGACTTCATAATTTCACAGGGATTAAATTACAAAGTCTTCCTCTTGGGAGTGCAGAGTTTTCAGTATTGGCTATAGCAAATGTACTGAAATTGTTATGGTCCCCTCAATTTATTTTGTTGGTACATTTTTGATTTAGTTTTAGGCAATGTACTAGAACATTTTTATTACAGGTCAAATTTATTCATTCCTCTGTTTCAAATATTCTTTTCTGTCATAAAGCAAAAATTTGTGTATTTGAACTTTACCAACCAAAATTGTATCAACTTGGATTTACTCAACTGCTCACTTTCACACTGAGTCACATCTCTGAATCCTTCCTACAGTCTCAATATAACTAATCTCAAGATGCTTTGCATTTTTTCTTGTTCTGAATTAAAATATTTGCTGGGTGAATTTTTCCAAAATAAAATTTTATTACTTTATCTCATGCCTTGGAGAAGAGAATAGGGGATTCTTTGTGCTTAGCTTTTTTCATCGTAAAATGTGACAGATGAACAACATACTGATTATTTCAAGCTAGGTAACAGATATTCCTGGACTCACATGCTATTTTGGAGGCTAAACTAAAAACAATATCCAGTGCAGGCTATTGTTGCCTGTGTTACTGAAAAATAAAACACCTCTCTCATGTTTTCACGTCTCTTTTTGTTCCAATAACAGGACACAGCTAGGGCATCAGTTTCCTTCCAAACCATTGCCCCACCGTATGGAAACTGGTTTGTTTATCTTGCGGTGCTCAAGCAATGGTCCTGGCCTTCCGTCTCAAAATGTCAATAATCCTTTCTTAGCACTCATACGGGATGATATGAGGTATGAGCAATGCCAGATGAGAATGGTTGGTCAAGCAAGCTTCTGCCAAGACACCATGTTGGATTGTGCTGCAGATACTGGGTGAGGTAGAAGAGACTTCTCATCCTTAGCACTCGGTGACTCTACAAGCAGAATGTGAGTTACAACTCACATGCATATGAAGTTAATCTGCTTTTAGAGGAGAAGATATAGGAGGACATATAGTAAGGTACCTCCAGTGTAAGGAAGGACTAATGGTGAAGCTTGCTATAGGAAGTTTGGAGGGAGCTGGACTGAGAACAGGAGAAAAGGAGAGAAGATTCCCTTGGATCCCTGCATGTTCTGTGTATTTTCTTTCCTCCTTGTTTATGCCAGAATGTATACATCTTGCTCAATTAGAGAGCCAGATCAGTCAAACAGAAGAAAAACATGAAAATGGCCCAATCTGGTGACTTAAAAGCAAGCTATGCCTCTGCAGCAAGGTAATTTATTTTATTCCATTCTAATTAATATTTCTAGGTTTAAATTACTGTCTTGGGGTGACTTTATGAGGCTTGTATCCACTATTGTCTGTTCTGTTTATGCTGGATATTAAGTTCTGCACTTAAGACTGGTTCCGAGAGCGAAGGGTGCAATTTGTTTTGAGAACCTGCACTCGCTCCTCTGCATTCCTTCTCATGGACTGTGCTGTCTGCAGCATAGAGAGCAGGAAAGAGCTCTCCTTTGCTTTCAGTAAGTTTGTAGCTAGCTATGGCAGAGAAGATCCCTGGACTGTGGCTTTTCTGTGTCTTGGAACTGCTCAGCCTGCCCTGGACTGAAAACCCAGCAGAGCACTAGGAGCTCACACCTGTGTCCCACCGGGGCTCGGGACGCGGCATTTTCCAGCACAGGAGCGACTGGTGGGAGACTGAGGAGCTGGGCTGCACCCCACAACAAGGACTTTCTGAATTTGCCATCTCTTCAGAACAGTGGTAGGTTTTATTGTTTAATATTATTAATTTTTTATGCTTGTGAATACTTAATTAAATAAACAGGTTTTTCCACTTTTCTCCAAGAAAGTCTTCTCCCAAACCAATATGGGGAGGGGCCACTTGAATCTGCTTTCTAGGGGGACCGCATTCGGAGGTTTCCTCCCAAATTTGCCCTAAACCAGGACAGTGACACACTGTAAATCTGTGTAGACACAAAACTCAGTCTGTCACTTAGACGTTTAAAGTTCAATTTCCTAAAGAAGGACAGGTGGAGTCTAAGGTGGTTTTTTTCTGCGAAGCTACTGTTGTAACTTACGCACAGTGAGACAAAACTCAGTATTGTGAAATCAAAAAATAATTTGAACACTAGAAACAAAAGGGTGACCTGACACGAAGAAGGAGTCAAGATGTTTCCACAAGATGGGGACCTGACTTTTCAGTCAGTAGTGCAGATAAACAGCCATATAAGCATGTAAGCCAGGGACTGACCACATGGGATGGGAAAACCATTCTGACTGTCTCAGGGCTGTTCAATACAGATGTTTGAAGTGTAAAACAAATTACTTATAGGTAACTAAATAAAACTAGATTTTAAGTGGCTTGTATTTCTTTGGATAAACACTCAGAAACTTATTTATCAAGATCTCAAGTAAGCTGTTAAGGCAGAATTAGAATTATCTGCAAGCTTCTGTCATTTAAAATAAATTGATTTAAAATGTCACTTGCCAGGCAAGTTCAATTTCTTGCCATGCAAATACAATGAGCTTCTGTGGGAAAAATAATGTAGTATGAAAGTTTCTATATCAATAATTGGATAACATTGGTAATAAGCTTGTGACAGTTGAACAAGTATTTTTGAATACCTTTCCTGCCCAAGGGCAGAAACAAACAATGAAAGAGAAGCATAAAGCTAACAGAATAACACAGACTGTTTATCCTACATCTCTTCTTGCTGGATTGAACAGTTTAGTAGAGAACACTGCCTGCACACAAATATATACAGGACACTGATATTCCCATCTGTCCCCGCCACCCTCCCAGATTTCCACAGATCTACTGTAAGGGCTCTATCTTCATTCCAGTCAAACAGTTTTCTGTCCATTTTGGATTGGAGATACCAAAAGGAGATACGTAATATTTCAAGCAACGTTATTACCTTGCTTAGCTGCTGTGAAAATGCAAGCCACTTAGGCAGTGCTTCCTAACCTGAGTAACTTTTTCAGTTTCCAATATGCTGTTTTGATAACCATGTATCAAGCACCACAGGAACTGAGGTTCACACTTTGCAGCACTATCCTACTGTTTCCAAACTCTACCATTCTTATTTTAGACAAGCATTTCTGGTGACTGTACTTCAAGAAGTTTCTTATTTTAAAAGGTAAGGGAAGAAATGACAGAAGGACTGTCCTATAAAACTGCATCTCATGCCAGCCCCTTTAGTGCACGTACCTTATTCTGGGAAGACTTAGGTTGGAACAGTACCAGAAGGTTATTTTATTTGACACAAGTGTGAATTTTTCAAAGGAGGAGGAAGAGATGAGGATGTCTGCCCTCCTCCAGCTGGCATCTTACTGGAGAACTGTTTTTCATACTAGTGACTTGATAACAGGGATCTAGGATTTAATTGCTTATCCAAGATTAATTTAGTCATTTATGACTTTGGTGGACAAGCAGGAAACAGATTTCTTGCCAGCAAAGAGAAATAAATGCTAGAATAATTTAACATTGAGCATCACCACGGTGATTATGTGAGAAGAAAGGTCCAAAGACAATCAGATCAAGTACTAGGAAGGCAGTAGAGTGATAATAGATATTTAGGGAAAACAGTACAAGAAACAAACCAGAACTAAAGCTTTTATATTATGTACAACCCAAAAAAAGCTAAAGAACTTGCTGAACTGGAGGTTACAACTGGACCACTGTGTTTACAGTCACTTTGAAGTCTATTTTCCATTAATTTTTTTAATCCTTTTTTAAAATGCATGTATAGTATTGGTCTCCACAGCATCTTGCAGCAAAGTTTCTCAGTGTTGTTCTGAGAAAATCCTATCTTTTCTTTGTTTTAAAACATGTAAATATTCAAGTGCAACACTGAGTCACTTGATTTTCCTTTCTCACAATTGCAACTAAAATTAGTTATGGAAGGATGAGTGAAAGCAAACAGATAAAGTCAAGTAAAGAGAGTGAGGAAAAAAATATCAAAGAGAAATAAAAGAATAGTTAAGGAATGAAAACTCAAAAATGCAGACACAGCTACTCTAATGAAAGTAGACAGACTGTTATGTGAATTACCTTTCTTAGGATTTGATTTTGAACTCTTTGAGAGGTTCAAGCACTACATTATCAGGTAACATTGCAAAAGCTTGCATGATGGATAAAGAACACAAGATATTTGCTTTCAAAAACCTGAGCTTCAGAATGGTAACCCAAATCTAGCAGGAATTAGCAGAATTGATAAAAGCATACCCAACTGAACTCAAACCTTCATTTTAATCTAGGTATTTGGACTTCATTGGAAAGTTGAATAAAAGAAATATTTTTCCATGCTGGTGTTCACCCACATACACATGCACACACACAAACACACAGAATATTAAAAGTAGATTCTTGCTTCACAGTTTATGTGAGCTTCTCAAGGATGCAAATGATACGTGAAATTTTCTTTCAGTTAGCTCTTACATTTTCCTGGCATGTATTTGCATGGAAGATCAATTTCAGTGCAGTCAATCAACTGAAAATAGTCTACATATTTCAGATTTAGGTTTTCATGATGCCCCTCCAGATGCTTATACAATAAACCATGAAGGACTTAAGTGATTTCAAAAAACATTAGAATTTTTTTTTTCATTTTTTTCTTCTCACACTTATTCCCTGGATACAGTATTAAACAATATACTCTGTATGTATATAGGATCATAGGTACTCACACCAACTAGGGGAGACAGTGCTGCAAGCACAAATTAGGAAATAGGGATTTAAAATTTTGTGCCTTCTCATTAGCATTATCAGCATATGTATTTGCAGTATGTGCACGCACACACACACACACATACACACACAGATAAATATATATGCATACAAACACATATATATGTATGTATATACGTAGGTATAGACATTTATGACTTGCTTAGCTGGATCGTACCTGCCTAGCCTTTAAAACATTTTATTTTTAAAGTGTCATATTAAAGCCAGCTGGCTAGCTTCACATTTCCTGCTCACAGAACTCAAGCCATCAGCTTGTGCCAGACTGCAGTTAGCTAATTCAAAAATAACTTGCAAAAACCATTACAGAAACCAAGCAATGAAAATCTGCATCTTTTTATTGTCCTGATGCAAACAAATGTGCTATCAAAATTAAAATGCATTAGATGGATTTTATATCACTTTCAAAGCTTTGAGAGTAGTATTCATAGTAGAAAAAAGATGAAGGATGTGGGTAATCAGTTGTTTTAGAGCAATTATTTTCTGGCTGAAAAATCATTTTGACCTTCAGGACACATGATTGTCAGTGACTTGATTGGCTGTTAAGGAAGTGCCAGGAGACTGCTTACTGTTTCCACAGGGGCTGACCCAATCCAAAAGTTGTTCCTGGTAACCAAGCAGCTGCTCAGCCAAACTACTGTGCATGCCTACGACTTCTTACCATCCAAGTCTACATATGATACATCTCAGACAACAATAAGATAGGCACATCAGTCACTATATCTGTATTAGAGGAAAGGTGGCAGCCCTATCTTATTTTGAGACCATCTGTCTCCACTAAAAGACTGTTTTTCACTTGCCTATAACATTGCCAAGACACAGTGATTTCAGCTCAGATTTTCCATGCTAGGTCCTTGCTACAGCCTTGTTTTGGAAGATTTAATCCAAAATAGTTGCATCATTTCTGAGAACAAGGCTAGGAAAAAATGGTTTATTTTGCCCATATTAAACAAAAAAATTCTGTGAAAAGCTTGAGCACTCCTAGGCTTTGGAGTAGGACCAGGAGAGTGTCAAGAGTCTGATCTTTATGCCAGTGCAATCTATCAAGTAATTAGTTTTTGAGAAACTAAAATTTGTAAGAAATGGGGCAGGCAGGGCAAACAGGATGGAACATGAAAAATATTACAGAGAAAAGAAATTGGATTGTCCAGAGCTGAGAGTAAGATAAGGACTGGGGTGAGGGTCAGAGGGGCGGTTCATTGCCTATGGGACAGGTTAGATAAAATAAACATGCCTCAGTGAGGATACATGAGATACAAGGACAGGTTGCAGGGGATAGGACAAGAGAGGTGAAGCTTCTGTCATATTTCTCAGCACTGTCTTCGTCCAGAGCCTGAAGTGTAATCCATTACTTGCTGGTTCCCACCACTCCTTTCTACCAGCCAAAACATGCTCTGGTGCACCTCCACATCTGCCCTACATTGAAATGAGTGGGTTTTGCCAGCAATTTCACTATGTGCTAGGCAGACACATCTTCACAGACAACTAATCTGAGTGTTTACACAGTGCCACACAGTAATACTTTGTTTCTTTCTATTGGCTTGGAAAAAAAGAAACAAACAAAATAAAGCAGGAAAAGACTTTTTAAAGTATTCAGGTTGAAGAGCTGGGCATGATACTGCAAGGAAAAGCCAGAATCAAGTTCACTGTGCAACTTCATTCAAGCCTACTTCTGAATATTACGAGCAGACAGCCTGTAACTACGCCAGGTTTTCACCTTCTGCCTTAAGAAGACATGCTTAAATGTTGGCAATATTTGTCTTGTTAATGCTACCTTCCCATATGTAAACACCTTGATGTACTTTTGCATATTAATGTTTCAGAACTTCACCCATTTTCTTCTGTTTGTCTAAGGAAAACCTTATAAACTGAACCTCCTTCCAAATACATAGTTATTTAGCTAAGGGGTGCCTGAATTATGGTTTGCTGAACACATGCTGACTTCTGTAAACCCCAATAAATCTCACATTTTGTGATATTTCAGGAATGCCTCCTCAACAAAAACATTTTGCAACTTGTTTTCATGAGAAAGAAGACTTTCACAAGACTGAAGCACCCAGAGAAAGTTGTTGAGAATGGCCAGAGGCCAATAAACCATGCTGCACAGCACAGTGTTTCTCCCCCTCCTACACAAATTCAGGCTCAGAAGCAGCGAGGCAAGCTTCTTCACAACTGTTTTACATATTCTGTCTTCTAGGAAAACAAAAATCGTTCTTCACAAATTCATGCTGGAAAAGGTTTTCCATGTCTGATGGACATGTCTGTCTTTAATGTCTGATGCTAAAAACCCTGCCACTTCCAAGGCTGTCAATCAGTTTTAACCATCATGCTCAGATGTCATCACTAGTCATGCAGTCAATTATGCTATGTAAGCTACTAAACCTTTCCAGAAGTAATAAAGAACTACCTAAACATAGAAGATGACAAAAGTAAATTATAAGCTTGCCATTTTAACTTCTCGGCAAATATCTTGGCATGATACTATAGAAACTTTTCTAGTATGCACTTGCTGGGCACTAATAAAATTCTTTTTTTATTCTTTAACAGTTGAAAGGGAATTATAAATTCTGTTATGTTTTATAGATAAAGTACATTAAAAACCCATTGAAATTTCAAGGTATCAGATATTTGACAGAAAACACTACCCAACAACTAAGACTGAAATTTTAAACATAAATTTGCCTCTCAACACAGTTAGGCAGCTGGTTTCTGGTGACCTTTTACAGTCAGTAATACTGTTATTTCAAAAATTAATTTGTAGTGAACAAAATATTTAAGATGTTTGTCTTTAAATCAGAAATACTTAGAGTTGCAAGACAAGCTTCCATTCATATCTTCATCATATTATCACACTCTGGTCAACATGTAGTGATCCATCTGGTTCTCCTTAGACGACTCACTGATAGTGAAAATCTGTTACAGAAATCAGGATAATAACAGAAGTAGCACTTATAAAAATCTGTGTAAAACTCAGTCTTTGTAAAAAGAGTGGATATGAGGAATTACAATGGCCCAAGGATTTACTCAGGAGGTGATGTCAAGTACCAATATGTTATTAACTTGTTGAGATAACGTAATGACCTCTCCAATGAGAAACTGCAAATTCTTCAAGTCCATTGCTCTCATTTACACTGACTTCTGGTTTTATACTGTAACCCAGCAGTTGATTTTAGGGAACTATGATCAGTTCCCCATTTTGACCAGAATTTACCAGTACTTTTTAGATCAATTAAAATCTGTAATTGAGTACCACGATCATATGACTCACATAGGAAACAAGTGAAAAAAAATGAGAGGATGTGGAACATGGTGAGAAACCAAGACACAACTGGCTTTTGTTAGAGCCCCCTGGTGAAATCTCCAGCTAATACACTTTGCAGGTAAAGCTCATTGAGGATTAATCCCTGTATAACAAAGGACTCTGAGAAGGCAAGGAAAATCACCTCACAAAATTCGGCAGATTTGAAGACTTGGCTCTTACCTTGCAAGGCATAGGCTTTTTGAAGGAGATTTCAGCTTGAGTCCAAACTCCCTTTGGAGAGTCCAAGACAGACCAGATTTTCTCTTGAACGACATGATTCTCCTCAAAGATATAAACTGCAAGAGTGCCACTCATCTTGAAAAACCCATATAAGGCATAATAAAAACGCAGACAAAACTGCAAGTTTCCTGGCAAGGTTGGGCCGTACAGACGTCCAATGTACCCAGGCTGTGATGTAAACTTGGTGTTTGCCAACAAATAATAACCTGCAAGACAGCATAATTATTGTATTTAACATGCTATTAGCACAGCTGATTTGCTATTAAAGCAGCTTCTGTTATTGCATCAGACTTGGGTTATAAAAAAGGTTCCAACTGGCAAGGAACCTTGCTCTGACAGGAAATAACCATTTTTTTCCAAAAGCATCCTGTCTGCTTCTAGCTAAATTGGCACATGGCTAAGTTACCATGGATAAACTTATCAAATTTATCCTGAAAAATTCCCTGGTCTGCTGGCCTCACAGGAAAACTGGCCTTTTCAGGGTTACCACTGCAAGACAAAAAAATGGAAGGTGGGGCACAAGGCCTGTTATTCCCTGCACCAAGTATAAAGAGCTGAGACTTTAGTGCATATGATTAATAACCATGAATACTCTATACAAAGAGATGTCTGAATTTAGGACTTATTAACAGTCCTTTCACCATGTGGTTTCACTACACAATATTTCTGTTTTCCCTTAAAGACACCAACTATCCTAAGCCAAGAAGAGCTAAAAGGCCACTTTTCCTCTCTAAAAACATTCATCAACCTATTATTACACTTACTTCCATGTTTTTCTCAATTCATCCCTCCAGCAACTACAGAGCAGTATAGTGAAGGTACTCTGATTTATGGCCCTGTCTGACTATTCAATAGTTGACCTCTCTCCTCTGCACATGGGGAAGCACAGCCAGAGTTCCAGAGGGGACCAAGCTGTGAAAACTGCTTTTTAATGGCAGAGATTTGCACTGAGGCAAGCTAACCATTGTGACAGTGATATTAATTAACAGAGTGAAAAACTATACAATAGGTTAACCTTTGTATAACCTTTTATATAACATTTATATACAGTTTGACTTTTCTAGGAAAAAGCAGTTTTGATTCACCGAATCCAGTAGTGTGATCTCCTGCTCTATACACATTGCGCTTCACTTTCACCCTGCTCCATCCTGGGCCATCTTTTTGATCTTGGTAAAAATTACACAAATCTTCCTCAAAATTGCAGCCTGCATTGGCAGGATTGAAAGGAGTTCCTAAAAGAAAGATGCATATGTTCCGTTAGGATGAGTACACTCTGATAAGCACAGGTATTTGATGCAGAAGGATGCCAAAGCATACTGTGGTTTGTCTTGCTTTTCTTTACAGAAGATAAGCATGTGCAAAGATATTACATATATGTAGTGCACATATGCATATAATGAAATAAAACTATCAAATTTCTATTGCAAATTGGTCTTATATTCTTATACTATTTGCTGGAGCCAGGAGAAAACCTGCTTCATAGCCCTCCTAAGACACAAATAAGCTACAGATATTAAGACCAGATTCTTCCTTCAGGACATAATTTACAAAGGCATTCAGACCATTTGTTTTCATCTGCTCCTTCATTCAAAAGAATATTAGGATAAAATGAGTGTTTCTGTGTGCCTGTGTGTGCACTGAACATCAACATTTAGTATTATTTTTAAAGAGAACTTCTTAAAAGTCTTTTTATAGTTATGTGCAACATGTGTGCACATGCATGCTGCAAGTAGGTAAGCAAAATAGTTTTTAGTTCATGTACCACCTCATGGCTACTTTCCTCTGGAGCTTGCCTGACAGTCCTAACACTGCAGTGAAGAAAGCTGAACTATTCATAGTAAAGTTGATTAAAAGCAAAGCTAAGACCCTCCCAGCCCTGCTAATGGCTCCCTCAAACTGCAGTATGGAATTCATGGGTCAGGACTTACTTGAGTCTGAAAAAAAGTGACCCTGCTGTATGGGGCATGCTAGTAAGTAAAACATTTCTACTTCTTCAAAGGCCTCACCAGTCTCTCATAGAAGGTGCTTGGGGAAGGAGGGGCACAACCCAAAGCTATTATGCAAATTTTGGCTTTGCCAGGAGCCCAGATACAGGACATGCCATACATCACTCTACAGCAGCACATATGACCCTTCTGCATGGAGACTGAGAGCTTTTCTAGCAGGGGCAGGTACACAGGCAATCAGCTTTAGTAGAAGAAAAATTTTAGCTTTGGATTGATGCGTGATGTCTTTTCAGCCTCAGATAGCCCAAATCTAAGCCCTGCCTATGTGTCTTACTCTTCCTGCAGCCATGGCCTCCCACCTCTGCTTTCCTAGTTAAAGAAAAGGCAAGTGGAGAACTACCATGTGGTATTAAGCTCATATTCTGATTCATCCTTTGCTGAACAAGTTTATTACTCTGGTAATACTCCTCCATTTGGCTAACATCAAGACTTTTGTTGAATAAAACTTCCAGAAAAAAAAACCAAAACCAAAACAAAAAACAAAACCAAAACAAACAAAACAAAACAAAACAAACCACAAAAACAAACAAACCAAAAAACACAACAACCCCCCAAACTTAGTGCTGATATATATACTCTTATGGCTGAATACAAGGAGAATGGAGAGCTCTTGCTTTTTAACATCTCTACTCAGAAGAATGGAAGATAACAATAATTGGTAAGTCTGAAGGATCAAACAGTGTATGTTGTATTTCAACAAAGTATAAAGCAAATAATTTACTTTCATTTCTCAAACAAAAAAGCCTAAAACAACCACAAAACCAACCTTCAAAATCAAAGTTAGTAGGCAGAGCCCTAGATGAACCTATCATATTCAGAACAGATTCTGAGCCATTCAGATTAGATCTGAACTTCAACCATTGGGACAGAAAATGCTGTAAAATTAATCCNAAAAAAAAAAAAAAAAAAACAGATAAGCAGCTCCAACCCCCTGAAAATTGCAAACATAACTTAGGATTTTTGTTGCAAAAGAAAGCAAATACCAAGAAGGTATTGAGGAGATAATGAAACAATGGATTTACTCAGCCAGGAGATGTGGATTATTAATGATTAATGTTCCTGGAATCTACCTCCTTCAGCAGTGATACTTCAGCAGTGGAGGCAGAGCTAGCAGATACTTTTGAGACAAAAAGGTAGAAAAAAACAGCCTCTTTTTCAATGATCACTTCAAAAAATTAGTCAAAAAATTCAAATTTTTGACCAAAGGAATAGATGGCATCAGTGGGAAACCACTAATCTACTCTTGGCTAGTGTTTAGTGCCACAGTAAAACCCCAGCAACCAGCTAGTTAAGAGGCTGCAGTCTCAAATGACTAAGTCCTTTGTCCCAAGTGCCTCTACATCAGAGGTCACAGCGATTCAGGTGGTGTCTGTTTTTGTGAAAACCTAACAAATATCCGACAGACACCAGTGCCTGAGATAAGTAATACCTCCTGGAAGAGTGAAGACAGGGAGGCAAGGCTAGTGTTTTGGTTCTGAAGAATGTCTCAGGGCATGTGGTGTGAAGAATGCCTACAACTGGCATTAATGAAAAGCCATGGGTATTTTCTTCCAGCTAGCATCACACCTGGGAAAATCTGCCCTTTCTTATTGTAACAGGCCTGCAAGTGGTGATTTCTCAAAACCCATAGGGATGCAAATACAGCATTCAGTCCAGCACTCCAGTTGCAGAACCCTGAGGCAAGGTCTTTGGAAAGGAAGCATTAAGGTTTGGTTTCTGAAAAAACTGAATGGCACTGGTGTTACGTGCTATTATGTCTTCTGAAGGAAGAGGAGCTGGTGGTGGTCAGTTGAGAAGGTAGCACCAAAATTGCAAATACAGACAGACAGTTCTGGGGGGCAAGGCACAAGGGGAAAACAAGGGAGGTAAATAGCATTAAGAGCTCATCATACCTGTCTGATTGCTGCAGTAAACCGGAGAGAAAGAGATGTCATCAAGGGCAACATAACCTCCCTTGGCACTATTGAAAGCAACCTCAAATATTACCTAGAAATTATAATTAGTTGTTATTCATCTGCCACATACTCAGCAATAATTTTGGTACACATCTTTGAAACACAGAATTCTGATTGGATGTCCCAGACAGACTCCAGCACATCTCATACAGTGCTGCAAGTGTTGGGACAAATGAAATCATATCACTTATTAGGGATATAAACAGAGCCTGACCTTGGCACTAGGATGGTTGCTCACTCAAGGTCAAGGAAACACCAAAGAGAACATAGCTCTTCTTCTGCTTTATGAAGCACCACTTTTAAAGATGCGGCAATTCTACCATTGTATTATACAAAACCACTATTCACAATCATCAGTCTGTACTGACTAGAGATCCATTTTATCTAGAATCTGTCTGGATCAAGTGCTAAAATCCCCCTTTGTTTATTACTCTGCTATTAAAATATTAAATTTTACAGTTTCCTGTAAACATCCTCAGACACTGAAACCCTTGACTTGGCATTAAGTGTCAGGGAAGATTTCCTGTACAGAATTTATTTAAGAACCAGAAAAGCTGTATTTTGTTTACCACAAAGATCAAACAATGCTTGTACTTAGTCATTCCCAGGGGACATAATTTCCTCAAGTCAGTGAAGGACCATCTATAACTCTTCAGGAAGTTAAGATACTTAAGTTCTCTTAAGTATCAAAGCTCTGAGATACAGGAAAACTTTGAGAGCCAACCCCAGGGACAAAGCAAGGAAATAAGGACAAATACTTTCAGAGTGAGATTCTTTTCAGTGAAAGCAATGCCTGTCGCATTTTGCCTGAGGATGGGAGGCAAACTAGGAGAGCTGGTGAAAGAATCTTGAGCAATCTCCTCTAGCCAGATGAAACAAAGAGGAAGACCCTCTTGAAGCACCAAAGAATTTATGTGTTAAAATTTAATATTATTTCTATAAAATGATCTCTGAAATAATCACTCTGTTAGATTATTACAACAGAAATTCCTTGAGTAGATTAAAGGCCTGTCTAGCCCAATGTCTTTTCCAGCAGACACCACCTACAGGAAGAACTGAAGACAATGACAGGCTTAAAGTTCTTCTTCCCTCACATTATATTCCTGATGGATTCCTTCTTTCCCATTAATTTTTCTAATCAGCTTTTTAACTGATTTTAAGAATGTTGTCTACGGTATGCTGTGAAAGTGAGCTCTATGGTTGTGTCATAAATGAAAAAACCCTCTGTTCATTTTATTTTAAAACTGTTACATGGTGACTGAGAATGTGGAATAGCAATGTAAATTCTGAGAAATAGAGAACAGTTAATCTTTTCTGTGTCCCTTCATGACTCTTAAGAACCTCTACCATATTCTACTTCCAGGTTTTTTTATAAGGGCTGAAAACTGTTATTTCATTAATGTAACTTCTCCATACATTTAATTATCTTCATCTCCCTCTTGGACAATATTTTAAATATTTTTAAAATATTTTAAAATATTTTTTTAACTGAGAGAGCTGAAGTTGCATACTTTGCTGAACACAAGGTTTCCCTATGCATTCACCCAGTAGTACAACATCCTGTGTTTTGCTATTTATTCCCGTATGGATAGTTTCCAACATTCTAGATGGATTTTTGAATGCCACCAGGAAATGAGAGGATATTTTCACAAACTCAACGACAGTATTGCCAAGCTCTAAGTGATCATTAATTAATTTCCATTGATACTGCTAGGACTGATTTTCCCCTTTTAGTTTGTACTTACAGAATCAGTAATTCACTTACCATTCTGTATTATGAAGACTTATGAGAGCTGCCCTCCTTTCCCTTAAAGTCTGATGATTTAAATGGATGATCACTGACTAGATAGAGTGTAAAAGGGCTATGTAACATCTCATGAAAATCAGCTTTACTGCTAATAATTTCTGGAAATCTACAGGTTTATAGTGAATTAGTAAATAACTTAGGTAGATTAAAGCAAGTGGAATTTTTTTGTAATCCATGTATTAGAAGTGTATATATATAGAGAGAGAGTATATGTGTGTGTGTGTATATATATATATTACATATATGTGTGTAAAATACATATGTAAGTATATATCCTGCGTATATAATATACATACACTGTTTATTTCAGTCTTCTAAGTTTGGGGTACTTTTAAAAAAACACTAGGGAATAAAATATTCAGGTTTTTTCTGATACTCTTGAAAGTCATTATAATAACCATCAAGAGCTGTCTTTCACAATTAAGGACTACTGTACTCTTAGGGCTCAAGTTTGGACTTTCTCTCCTGAACTGCAAGATCTAAGTAAGCTGGAGAATAGACCTCAAATTTTTTTTTAAAATTTTCTTCTGTGGTATTTTTCTTATGCATTATTTTACAATACTCAGCATCCTCAAAAATGGATCATAAAGTCACAGAAATAGGGAACTGAGAGAACCTTGATATTATTCAGCAACTAAAAAAAAAACCTCCCATCAGTCAGACTCTACAACCTCCCAAGGTACTCTGATCAAGCACTACACCATCTGGCTTCAAAATCAAGCATGAGTGTGAAAAGTGATCCCTCCCTGACCTTTATGCAAAGAGTGAAGGAAATCATAGATCACCACCATCTTTACAGCCATCTTTCAGATACTGGATGGTCCCTGCCATGTTCCTGGCTTAACCTGAGTTTGCACTTGTGTCTGAGGCAACCTGGAAGTCGCAGCTGAACTGTGCACAAAGGATTGCTTTACCTCCATGGGATATGGCGCATTGAAGTCGACTTCTGCCAGTGCCCAGTCTGCATTCAGTGCACTGTCTGTTTTCCAGATCTCTTCATAAAAGCCACTCATGTCTCTTAGGTAAACAGTAAAAACAATGCTGCTTTCCTGCTTAAGTTGATAATAAAAAGATAAGCAGCCAGATATTGGGGCCATGGTCTTGGGTGAGATTAGCTGGGCCACTTCCTGAAAATGTTTGACATAAACAGAGTCTACATACATGTAGTGACCTAGAAGAAGAAAAAAACTTGGTGTAAGGACACTGTGAAAAACGAGGTTCACTTTCTATGTAAAATTTAAAAAATAAATTTAATGAAAATATAAGGCAAGAGAGATTAAAAAAAGCAAAGCACAGCTGGCTGGGTGACTTGGCCTTCAGCCAAGTCTGCACACCGCTATATCAGAGTCATACTTTAAATACTCTTTCTATTGCATCAGTCCATTGAATATTCATATTTTCCCATAAACTAGTTTCCATATCTCAGGAACTGTTCTGCATGGCCCCTCCTTGGGTCTGCCTTTTTAGAGCATGCGTGTTTCTTGGCCGTGTCTTCATTATCACCTCCAGTTTGGGCCTTGGTCCATGTTTTCTTCAGATGGTAGATGCTTGATAGTTGATATATCAATAGCAGAGTCTCTTTTTGCATGTTCACTGGATGTTATCTCGACCAAACAGACAGTTCAAGCAAATAGCAGGGTCTTTTTTACATGTTCACTGGAGGTTATCCCGGCCAAACAGACATACCACTATGCTTAGTTCTCTTTACTAATAGCAGAAATAAAAGAAAAACTCATATCTTTACCACAACATTATTAATCATATAACACACATCTTGTGGAAAGCCAATCCTATAATATACATTTATAACAGACACTCTTTAAAGAACACCATATACAAGAAGTATCAGCAGATGAACAGGGATTAGACATACATATCTATGACCTGGCCAACAATGGTTACTTCCTAGAAAATTTTAATAATTCTAAAAGGGTTTTTTTTCCTCTCTTTTCATCCTTGTGCAACCCAAAATTGTTTGGCTGCCATACCACTGTCAAAATAGTCAGTCTCAGCTTTCTTTTCTTAAGTCTTTATTATTATTAGAAATAATGTATTTATCTATATTTGAAGCATAATAAACTCTAAACCTTGGGAGCCATTCATAAATGGAAAAATGTGCAACAGCTGTGTAAAGTCCCTGCCTCCCAACAGCTTGTATAGTATTTAGTCTCTCTCAAGTGCAACTTTCACTGAAGAATCCAAGCAAATGAACAAGATTATAAGCCATGTGTTTTCTCATCTTTTACACAGCAGTTCATTTAAAAAAATCAATTTATTGTCAAATAACTTTTAGTCCTTACATATCTGCTCAGTGTATCTAGAATTTGGTTTATAAATTCTCACTTTTACTGCATGGACTGGAGTTTCTATGTAAAATACTTAAAGAAGAGTTTTGGGAGATGTTAATGAACAGAAAAATGCATTACATATGAAGAGAATATGAGCCAATATGACCTGAAGGTTTTTCTAACAGTACAGCTTCTAATACTCTATTTTGGGAGTGCCATCTCAGTTTAAACATGTTCACAAACATGCTGTGCATTGTAGTTTTTCTTCTTCTGCACTCCCAGAAACACAGCATCAAACAGTTATTTGATGAACAACAAAATGGCTCTTCACACGTGGAAAGCCTGGAGAAGATTGAAGTGTCAGACTGGTGGGGTACTTCTGTATGAGCCCTGCAAACGGCACCATTTGCACCATTTGGTTTGTGTGGGCACCACTACATTAATTAGCACACAGCAGTCTCAGATCTTTAGATGTCACTTCTCACCTCACTCTGGTGGAAGGAGGGGAAAGGACTTGCTTGGCTGTGAGTCTTCTCCAGATTGCCCACTGCCAGGGAGCGGTGACTTCAGCAATACTTGCCTGCTTCACTTTTGTTATGCAGTTTTAGCATATCTCATAGCTTAGCTACAATCTCCCTGGATGATGCAACTTCTTGCAAAAGCCCAATTCTTGTAAAAAGAAGGCTCTTCTGTGACTTTAGGCTTCTCGAGGTCTTCTCAGTAAATGGTCAGCAGTGAGGGGGGCTTGGTGTGAAAAAGAAATGTTGTGGCTACAAGAAAACACATCCCTCCCAGTTGGGAGTATTTCCTGTCACAGTACTTATTTAATAGGCTGATCCACTGTCTGCTGTTGAAGTTGTGGTGAGTTCAAACTTCCACCAACATTTTACCAGCATTTCAGTGCTGGGGGGTGACACAGGGATGGAGTGACACTCTGTACTCAACTCACACAATTGTGAAACAAATAAAAAGGCACAGCAGCATGAGTTAAGGAAAAAGGATCAACTCTGCTTTTCATGAGATGTGATTCCTTGCACTGCCCACAAGCACCATGCTATCCAAGACACACAGTGTGCAGCAGCAGCCTGACCATCACCTGCAGTGGTACTCTGTGCAAAAGTGAAGTTATCCCAAAACCCTTCTTCACAGCTGTGTAAAAAACTCTTTCCTGAGCAAGGTGTCCAGGACAAGCATTTCATACAAGGCAAGTAGAGAAATTGCAATAATTCTTCCTAGCATTATGCCTCTGAGGGGCTGTACCAACAGCACCGCATTTGACTGAAGGAAACAAAATTTCTAAACTGTACAGATTCACCAAGATTCACCAAACATGTTTTAATACCTTCTTAATAGTCATTGGAAAGAAAACTCTTGCCAGATGCACAGAGCAGCAGTACAAGAATCTAAAACTGTGGCCCATAGATTTAGAATGCACAGAAAGTTGAATTTTCCAGCTCTTATATTGAAAATTTTACCCTTACCTTTGAGTACTTTTGAATCCTAGCAAAGAGTGTAACAACCTTTTTATAAAGTTTAGAGGCAATTTTGTGTGAACCTCTGCAAAACCCCCTAACCTCCTTTTAATCCATTTCTTTCCCATAAATCACTCCTACCATTCCCACCCCAGCCCCACAATGGAAAGAACTCAGATAAAAATAACTCACCATATGAGAGTCATACATGAATCACAGACCAAGATTTTTCCATTATATTTCTGCTTTACATTTGTTGCTTACCCAGTGCACTGTTAAGTGTGTGGTCTTTGGGCAGGATAGACTGAGAATTCTGAATGTTCCCTCCACCAACAAACCAGTTGACATTAGGATTCCAGCGGTTCACATAGCCACAAAGATGATTTTCTTCAAAGCCACATTCTGCAATTGCAGACACCACCAGCTGAGTGGACACATTTTCATTACAGAAATAGGAAGAGCAAATTGCTAAGCACTGCCTCACTTCACATATGGCAGAGCAGATAACACCTGTATTTATAAATCAGTCATAATAAATAGAGGCAAACCTATCCAAAATGTTTGCTGAATTTTTGATAAAATTTTAATTTCCATCCTTTTCAGATCAATCTGTCTTTTCATCATTTGCCAGGATAGGACTGCTGTAATTTAGAATCAAATATCAGGGATAGCCAAAAGCAAAGCAGGATAAGTATTTTGTAACAGTAATGCAACTGCTTTGTCTCCTTCACAGAGCCAAAGAATTGTGACAACTTGGTTGGACGCCATCCGAGCTCTCCAGAAATGTGAAGATCTCCCTCATAGACATTGGAATTTTTTAACTTCATCAGCAGTTTTTAGCAAATGTCATGAGGAAATGGCACTAAGTGTAAATATATATTTTAGCAGAGTTTTTCATCTGCAGTCTCAAGATGACACTGTAATGAAGCCATGAGCCAGCAGAGAGCGGAAATAATCTTGCAGCTGTTATATCTAGTATTTGAAGCAGTGCAAAGTTTTTTTAAAATATAACAGTTGTTCCTCCTTGAACAATAAATATATTTGCAATGATATTGTTGTATATATGTCTGTGTGTGTGTATATATATATCACAGAGATAGGTGAAAAAAACCCCACTTACTAATTTGTGCACACTTAGCTTAAAAATTATCTGTATTGAATATGGCAGAGTACTTTTCAATTAGGAAAAAGCCATTGTCTTTTTTTAAACCCAGACCTTCCATCCAGTTTCAAAACTGCCAATAAGGCATTCTTTTCTATGCAGAGAATATGAGGGTTGAGCAGAGAGTACTTACCAATACAATATCCAGAAGTTATTTTGATTTCAAAAACTGCTATACTGGTGGATTTATCTTGTCCCATTTCACCTTCCAGTACAAGCTGCACAATATAAACCAAACTGTCAATTTTAGAATTTCATTAATACCTTGAATACTTATACAGGGTAAACAGGAGAACAAATTAAATGTTTCTTGGGGAACCATCACCCTTACAATCAGATGTGCTTTTGCTTAAAGAGCTTGGCAGAATGCATTAAAGATGGAGCCAGTGCTCTTCTTCAACCACAGAAGACATGCTGAAGGACAATGAGACGAGGCAAAAAAAAAAATTCCCACACTTCATTTAAGAGTATGGAATTCCATATTCCTCAGCTGTGGTTATGCAAGATGTTATTGTGAGTGATGCAACATGATGGTTTTCTGGGTAGAAATACTCTTCTGTCAGCATTTGACTCCTTCCAGAAAGGTACGGAGGGCAGGAATAAGGGAGTGCCATCCCAGAACCTGGGAGTTTCTGTATCTGCCACGTGGCACCAGCAGCTCTGCAGGGATACCAGGAGATGAAGCATTCTCCTCACAGGGCTCAGCTGGCTGTGTCCCCCCGTCAGCTGCTCCATGCAGTTGCTGGTGGGAGCACTGCCTCGTGCCAGCTTTGCTCATGGGTGCTGGGGACAGAGGGCTCAGCTGACTTGTGCTGCCAGACTTAGAAACGAACGCCAAGAACGGGGCTCAAAGTCAGTTTGTGTATATTAAAAAAAGAAGTTTGTGCAGCCCAACATATGCACCAGAAAGCTTGTGGCATCTTTTAAAACTGGGCTTACCTTATACTTCTTTGTGCTGTTCGTTAAATCTAAGCTAGCTATGAGCCAGCTGTCTGATGGCTCCTTGGCTGACCACAGCAAATGATCAAAACTTTCTCCTTCCTGCCTCAGGTACAGGTTGAGCCTGGCAGGGTCAGGTGAGGCATCTGAAGTTGCTATCTGATAGATCAGTCTGACACAGCTCCATTCCTCAGAGTACAGATCAGGGCTGGACAGCACTGCTTTCTCACCCTCATAAGACGTATCCACAGAAATGTAATGTCCTGGGAAAAGGCACACACCAGAATAATAAATGTCAGAGGCTCTGCTTTTGCATCCCTGGAAAAAGTACTTATTGAGGAAGGAATGGTAGTTCTGGGACTAGGTCAGGAGACTGAGACCGCCACTCATCTGGTAAGTCACTTAACCTTTTGATGTCCTACTGCACTCACACAAATGTGACCTCATGTGTCTCCCACCATTTTTAAACACAATTTTTAAATTATTGGAAACTTTGAGACAAGATATTTTATCAGTATAAAGCAGAATATTAGGCAGTACTCTTTGGAACTGATAACTGTAGATAGACAATTTGATTGACAAGACGATTTGCACACACAGAAATATTTTGCAGGAACATTCAGTTGTTTTATAGATCAAAACTTTTTTTTTTTAATGTAGGTTTAAAAAAATACATAAAATGAGACATTGCAGCTAAACACTCCCAAAGCACTTCTGGTTTCAAAGAATAAAACTAGAAAGACACTTCTAAGTAGTAAAATTAATACATTCAAGTCTGCTGATTCAAAAAGTTGTGAAATGTAAAGCAACATCTAAACATACCAGCAGTCCAAGATTATTTTAAAATTACTCTCTGGGGCAAGGTCTAAAACAGCCTTCCATATTAAAATGAAAGGGTGCAATGATAAGCTGAAAGTGCATGAGGAGGCAAAAAATGTGTAGAAAAATGAGGCAACAGTAAATAAATTACAGTGAAGCATAAGGATGGTCCTAGAGGCTCTACTAAGACATCAAAACCAAGATCAGAAGAGTAAAATGGATTATAGGAGTCACAGAAACCTGAAATGCAATGCCAGAAACAAGTGATACAAAAATGAAAACTTAAAGACAAATTAAAAAAACCCAAAACACCACAAAACAAAACAGTAAGACAAAGTAGGACACCCATGACTGAAATGCTTTCCTACAGCCTATCAGGAAAATGATCTTTCTAACCTAGTGTCAAGTATATTAGACAAATCCCATTTCTGATACTAATCCTCATCACCTGAGCTGCAAGTATGAGTTAAAAGTGCTGTCAGGGCCTGTGTCAAATTAGCCCTTTACCCAGCAGCACAGCACACTTTCCAGAGCATATACTTCTTTAATCTCATCTCACTTGACCACAGAACTTGTCAGTTTCCATGCATTTGTAAATACGTGGATAACTCAGACATGTCAGCAGTTGCACTGAAGTTAAATACATTGCTTGCTTTGAGGCACAAAAATCCCCTCCCAAATCCTGCCTGAACCCTCCCACTATACCAAGACACCCTGGGGCTGCTTCCCAGAATCTCTCTTGTTGCCCTTCCAAAAGTATCCTCTCCAATGGAAAAAAATCATCTGCATGGAGGGTCACCACCTCCTCAAGGTAAAGTGCAGGTATAGATCTGCTTTATGAGGCTCCCAAAGTCCTCTCCCATAGACCCCCAGGAAAATGCCAGAAGCAGACAGTCACTCTGACAACACCTGATTATTTGGGAACTGATGTTACAGCATTCCCCTGTGTCTGCTCCCTTTATCACCTGCAGACGCAGTGCCCAGCAACCCATTTGTACTGCACATTTTGTTTAACTGATGTAAGATATTTATTGCTAAGAGATAGCTGCAGCCCTAAGCAGTGTAAGGGGCTGTGCAAATACAGAAAAGCTGCATTCTCTTTCCCTTTTTAGGGAATGGAATTTTTTTGCCTCTTATCATAATTTTTCTTTATATCTGCTGTCTGGTTTTGGTCTGTTGGGGAAAGTGATTACAAAATCACTGGTTAAGTATGAGTTAACTTGTTACTGCAGCAGTATTTGAAAGAAAAATAAACACAGGAACAAATATTTAAAAATAGGCACCTAATGTGCATGCCAAATACTTAATCTGCCACTACATAACATGGGAGTCCATAGCATCCACTTTCATGCATTTATCCAGTTAGTTCACAAAAGTTAGCACAGACAGCATTTATTTGCTGGCATATGCCTGCCCCAGGTATACATGCTTTTTTCACAGGAAGATAGAGGGAACCACCAAGACTCTATCAGAAGTCAAATGCTTCTTGCACATTTGGTTTTAATTGATGTAATTGATAATGGCCTATTCAGATGAAGAATCTATGTTTTTAGGCTAGCCTGAATTTGGATCATTTTACTTACAAAGAAACCTACAATTCAGAATCCATGCCTGGCAATTTCAGTTTAGACTTCAGCCCTTTTTTTTGTCTGTACTTCAAGAGAAACCCCACAGAAAACAGATCCTTCTTATAACAGTAATCTTCTTTCTTTTTTCTTTCTTTTTTGCAGGAATAAATTAGCATTGACATAGGAAAATACATTCACATGAAGACCTCAAATTACCAGCTATGGGCTGGTAATGGCTGCCAGGTTTTAAAACTTTATTATATGTAGACTAAGGTTTCTTTTAAACTAAGTGGTTTAAAAGAAAACCTCATATAATTTCCAATTGGGATATTTATGTCACTGTAAATTTGACTCTGTTGCCTGCGTGTTGTGCACTTGCTCCCACTTTGTCTGATTCACCACAGGTATGAAAGCAAAGATCATGAACTCCCTTTTCAACTGGGGGTGGGGGTTGGTTGGTTTTTCTAAAAGCATTAATTTTACATATTCATCAACTCTCCAGAAACAGAGTGGTCTCACTCCAAACCTAATAATTTTAGCTTCTTTTGAAAATTTAAATGTGTAGTTTTCAGTGGCTCCACTGAAATCAATGTGAGCACTGATAGAGAGCTTCACGTGTAAGTTTAAATGCTTTGCTAATCAGGATCAGGGAGTGTGGCACTTGGCAGTACCAAGCACAGAAAACACGAACTTTAAATTTCTACCAAATGAATGGTGACATTGACTAAATGGCCTTTACCCAAAACTGTACTTCAGTAACAGCAGTGGCATGCCATCCATGCACAAAGGAAGGTCTCACAATGCGGACCTCAAGGACTGACAGAGAGCAATTGTGAGAGCAAAGCAAGGCAAAGGCCGGGGTGGGGCGGGGCAGTTCCTTGGAGTAAAGAAGCAGACAACTTTCCACACTTGTTTGTGGGAGTAATAGAACGTTATTTTCCAGTCTGTGGAGAATTTGATGAATGCACAGTGGTGTAGCCTCTCAAAAATTTTACATGCAGCTTCATTTTGGAGCACGCCACAATCCTCCTGCAAATGCCCAAGACAGTTAATTTACAGCAGTCATGCAGAAGTTATGAAGAGAGGGCTACTCTTCAAAATCACAGGAAGGCAGATGAGAGTAGTCACAAAACTGTAGGAAAAGCCTGATGACACAGAAACACAAGCATGCAATTTCCAGCAGTTACTGGCTCAGGTGGTAGATGCAGCCCTAAGTAGTGTAAGGGGCTGTGCAAATACAGGAAAGCTGAACTTCTTTTCATTTTCTGACTGACGTGACTTCTTGAGTATCATGGACAGTGGCATGACAATTATATAGTCAATTCCCTCAGGACTCTGGGATGCATCTCATCAGGTCCCATAGACTTATGTATGCTCAGGTTCCTCAGGCGGTCACAAATCTGATTCTGCCTGAGGGACTTGGCTCCCTCAGACACATTTTACAGTGCATTCACTCAAGAAGTGTGGGGAAGAGAACCTGACAGTAAGGGTTGGGGCAAAAAATTTCTGAGCACCTCAGCCTTCTCCTCATCCTAGTTACCAGTTTGCCAGCCTTGCTTATCAAGGGGGTAAATGCTTTCTTTGACCTTCCTTTTCTGGCTGACACACTTGTAGAAGCTCTTTGTTTTGTTCTTCGTGACCTTTGTGAAATTCAGCTCCAGCTTTGCCTTTGCCTTCCTCACCCCATTCCTACACAACTGGGGTGTGACCCTATAATCTTCCCTGGATACCAGTCCTTGCTTTCACTGACTGTGGATTTCTTTCTCACCTTTTAGTTTGACCAGCAGGTCCTGACTAACCATGCCAGTCTTTTGCCTTCCTTGCCTGAACTGCTCCTTTTTTGCTAGTTCTTGTGCTCTACAGACAGCATCCTTAAAGATCGGCCAGACTTCTTTTGCTCCCTTGCCCCTCAGAGCAGTTTCCCAGAAGGTCCTATTGACTACATCCTTGATGACCTGGAATTTTGCTTTCCTAAAATTCACGATTCTGATTTACTCTTTGCCTGACCTCAGGACTGCAAACTCCACCAATGCATGATCATTGCATTGCCAAAGCTGCCTTCAATCTTGACAGCCCTAATTAACTTGTGCTGGCCACCCATGGATCCAGTATCACATGCCCTCTGGAAGGGCTGTCTGCAATGGCCTTCAGAAGTTATCCTGTGTGCCCTACCGCGTCTCCTGGACTGCCCACAGCTCGCCATGTCACTTGCCCAGCATTGAAGGCCCCATGCCAGGAAAGAGCCTGCAAGCACAATGCCTTTTGCAGCTGGAGCAAGAAGGCTTTGTCAGCAGGCTCGCCTTGGTTAGGCAGCCATGAGGTTCTCTTTGTTGTCTCGATGTCTGATTCTTACCCACAGGCTTTCACCTGCTCATGCCTATTCTTCAGAGACAGAACTTCACACTCAATCCACCTCCTGATAAGGAGGGCAACCCCTCCACAATTACTTTTCTTGAATAGCCTGTAGCCATCCATAGGTGCAATCCAGTCACAGGATTTGTCCCACCAAGTTTCAGTAATGGCGATGATCTTATAACTTCTTCACAGCAGCACAGTGGCTTCCTTTTTCTCCTGTTTCTTGCTCACACAGTGTGTATTGGTACAAAGGCACTTCAGCTGAGCTGTAAGCTCATGCTGCCTTCTTGGAGGAATACCCTCTAATTCCACTGAGATATTTCACTGGTGTTTCTTGGCTTCTGTTACCTCAGGAGCCCCTGGCTTGTCTCCAAAAAACATCAAATGTGCTCCAGTGTGGCCATCACATCTCAGGCCCACTGGCTGAGGGCCCTCACCTGCACCCTGTCCCTTTAACCTCTGTATTTCACCCCACAGCTTGTCAAGGGCAAGACCGACATTGTCCTCTTCCCTGACACAACTAGTTTAAAGCTCTGTCAATGACCCCTGCTAGCTCCTTGCCAAGCTTCTGCAGACATGACAAAAGCCAGGGATTGCTAACTACCTTTGACTGCTAACAGGCAGCAAATGCCTGGTGAAGGCAAACACCTACAGCCAGGACAAGAGATGGGAGAAAGAAAACTCAGACATGTTTCCCTCACCACTCTCTCACTACTCAGGCTAGTGTGTAAGGCACCTTTTATTCACATTTCTATGATGATGTTTTACCTACCATGTAACTTGACTGTCTTCTGCTTGACAACTGAATCAAACTTTACAGGACCAAGCATGTGTTCATTTTACATTCCTCCATGTCCAAGCAAAACATTGAGCCCAGGGGGAATTAGGACACTGTATTTCAAGCCTATCCCTCCTCAATGCAACTGTGCACTGCAGCACAGTGACAAAACAAGATCTTGAAAATCCTCCAGTATCAATGTCTGTCATCTTGCAGCTCTAATAAGCAGTTCTGTACAGAGCTTCTCTCAATCACAGTTGGTGATGCATTAACTCCATAAGTCATTCACCCCAGTTTTCCAAATATATATATAAAGATGGGCATCAGTAGATCAGTCAGCAGTGGTTATATCAATGGCTAAGGAATAAGGGCTGCTGAGACCGGAAATAGTGCTTTTCCCAAAAAAGCACAGAAACTACACTGATTGCTTTCTCTGTAAGTAGCACAAACAAGACAAAAAGCTAGATGCTGGCTAATAAACTAAAACAAATTGCATTGAGAAAAATGAAAAAAAAAAACCCCAACCAACCACTGAGACAAATAAAATTACCGGTTAAATTTTCCGTGATATATTTCCTCTTTAAAAATCTGGAAAGGTAACCACAGACTTGTTCTGGCTCTTTATGGAGTTTATGTCTGACAGCTGTTCAATTAGTTCAGCCACAGTACAGCTTTGCAAGAAAAACTGAATATAAGTAGCAAGCTCCAAAAGAAACAATAATAAGGAAATATGAAGCAAGGAAAAGTTTGAGAATCTACATTTGATTAGGTACTCATTTACACAGTAACATGGCAAGAAATGTCTAACACTTGAGAGTCCTGTTTTGATTTTCTCTGTATTTCCCTTACAGAAACAGGAAAGAATGTCACCAGGGTTCCTTAGGACAAAAGTTGATCTATTGATGCTTTCTATGGAATCTCAGAATCTGTTTTGGGTCTTGGCTTTAGTTTTGGGATTTCTTTTATATTTTATTTTTTTAAAAAGGTAGAAAAGCAGTACATTTTTGAGACTTATGAAGTCTTACATCTCCAGAAAAAGTTGGAAATATTAACAATAGAGCCAGTGACAAAATTTTGCAAATGAAGTTTGCACATGGAGCCCCATGCCCTCTTCCCCAGCTGGATCCTTCAGGTAAGAAAGCACAGCAACAATGCGGTGAATAACCCAAAATGTTATTTTATTCCACAACTATCTGTGCCCAAATTTGTTACTGTTTAAGACCCAGCAGTGTGGCAGGAAACATGGCAGCAGCGGGTGCTGGGTCCTTCTAAAGCTGGGGTCACACAAGCACAGGTCACACACCTCTTGCTTGGAGGTGGGTCACTCCCTCATTTTGAGTTTCCTCTTGCTCCCCAGGAGTCCATGAGATTTCAGCACCTTTATAACTAGTGACTATTAGTGATATTTTTTGCCTGCTGCTGTTTCTTTTTGTTAGTAATCTGTTATTTTCTTCATGTATATCTACTCGTATTTGTTTCTCCTCATTGGTGGAAAGAGATTGATTGAAACTATAAGGGTAGGTAACTCATTTCAGAGTGTCTGCTTATTAAATTGTCTTAAAAGAAGAAAAAGATTGATCCACTTTTGCCAGAGCTGGTGTTTAATCCCTTCCCCTTGGCCCTTGGGAGACTTGCAGCAGCAGTTTCTCCCCTGGACAGATGGATGCACTCACAACACATGCAGGGCTGAGTGGAAAAGCCTGGCTCACATTAATGAACATAGAGACTTGGTCCCAAAGCATTCAGGGTGGTGCCATGATTGAAGCTACTTGATGCTGCAGGGTGTAACTGGTGTTTTCATTCCCATCAACCCATTGATTATTTCATTTCTGGGAAGCTGTTAGATTCACACCAGATGACCTACATGGCATACCCTGGGACTAATCAGTGTTGTCAAAACTGAAAAAAACATTTTGTTCTTTAAGCCTCCTTGTCTCCTCCATGGTTTCTTAAAAGTAGCTCTGTGAAAATAGCTGAGGGATGGAGAAGAAGAAGGTGGGTGTTTTGTGTTTGGTATCTGCAGTGACTGACATGCATTGCTATTGTCAAGGTTTTTCCTTCTCTTCTGTGTCTACAGGTCCAGCAGCAGTTTCAAGCCTAAAGCTGTCACTTTTTTCAGAAAAAGTCTGTAGTACCACCTGGCCACTGCTGGCTGCCCTTCCAGGCAGGGAAGGAACCTGAATATCCCACCAGATCTGCTCCTGTGCTAGTCATCTTCTTCAGGGAGTCAACAGGGTTTCCAGGTAACTCTCACAAAGCTGAGTAGTATTTATTAAAAACAAAAGAATTTTTTAGAAAAGCACAGCCTGGTGTGATGAAAAAACAGGCAGTTCACTCAGGTACTCACCTTCCTCTGGCCAAAGGGACAAACCTGACAACAGGAGTTCCTCCAGCAGCTTTCTCTCCAGCTCAACTCACTTTACAAACAGAGTCTCCCTACAGGGACTGAGATTAATTATTTGATCTTTTTCTTGCCACATTCACCAGACCAGGCCAGAGAACTTCTGTTTGCCAGTCCTGGGGCATAAATCTTCCAAAGCTCCTTTCCCAAAGGATGGCTTTATGAATTAACTACCAGCTCCACCTTCTGCCCTGGTCTTTGCTCCCCCAGGAAGTTCAGAAATACAGCTGTTAGCAAGCCTGTCAAAACTAAAACCCTGAAACACTCTGTGACTTCTTGCAGCTACTACCACCCTGGAAATATCTTCCAGCCTCCATCCATCAGCTTGCCTGTGAAGGTCTGGCAAGGGTCCAGCCTGAGCTGCTGTTTTCTGCTTCTGATTTAAAAGAGTTGCTCCACTGCACTGGGGATGCTTCCTCTCCTTCCTCTCCTTCAAGTCCCAAGGTCCTTACATCATGCATCAGATCTCCTGTTTATTCTTGGCCACAAGCATGTGGCTTTTTTCCTTTCACAATGACCTCAACAATTTTTATACACTTTCAAATTTTGTTTCTGTTGTTCCAACCAACCCATCAGTCTCAGTAATCTGCTGTTCACACCACTCAGTTCTCATTTTCATGCTTCTCATTACATAATTTCGACAATTTTTCATCTGCTGACACAAAGGCTGCCAAGTTTTTGTTGGGTATCTCTGATTTTCCTTGAAACATCTCTTTCCAAAAGACATCTCCATGACTTCTGTTAGCTGGTATATGTCAACGGAAGGTAGGCAATATTTGGACACACAAGATTCTCTGCTGTGAATTTCTGGGAAATAATTAAAAAAAGTTTTTTCTTTATTCTTTGGCATTCTACATGAGTTTCCATTGCCCCTAGTGCACAGGGAATATTAAAGATACAGGAGAAATCACCAGGCATTTATTTGTTCACATTTCTCATCTCTTTCATTACTAGCTTTATTTCTTTGCAAAATCATGTTTCCATCAGGATCAAGCACACAGGGGAATGCACTGTGACATCTCTTCCAGCACAGCTGCTTGCCCTGGTGGAGTGCATCCCTCCTTCTGCAGAAAAATAAAAATTTTCACTCTATTGCATTATAATGTCTATTTGCTCATCACTCCTTTTGTTTGCTTACACAGGTGCACATGGTGTGATGTTGGTGGAGTATGCAGGTAATATACTACAAACTCTGTTCTGTATTATGCACACATTATGTGCTCTGCAATATGAGCACATCTCAGCCTAGCCAAGGCAAACCTTGCCACTGTAGTCCACACAGTTTTGGTGGCACATCTTTGAAGAAAAAACTATTGAACTTGCAATCCACATCTAATTGTAGCCCAGCACCCCACAGGGAGCCAACATAAAGAATTTGGTGAGCCAGACCATGAAACAAGGGACTTTTACCTGTGTTTTAAAAGGGAGCATTTATGGAGCCCCACTTCTCCTTGGATCAGAGTGACAAAGAACAGCCATGGGGAATAAGAGTTTAAGAAAGAGAAGAAAGAGATACTCCAACCAAATCAACCCTGTTTTGGTTTCTGCATGTCTGGATTTCCATCATCTGGAAGATCAGGCTTCTGTACATCAAAAGTAAAGATTTCTTGGTTGAGTAATGTCCTTGGTGCACTCCAGATGAGTTAAACTAAAAGCCCGTGGTGCTCACCATCTAAGCCAAGCTCTGAAGCAATCCTGGACTTAGTCAGGGAAGCAGGAACACTCTGGTCACAGGAAGCAGTGGCCCTGGGCAGGAGAGGGCAAGTAAGCTTGGGAGTTGACATGAGCAGGGAACAGAAGTCTGCCTATCATGACTTGGCTTTGGTGCATGACAGACTAGGGTCACAGCATGCATGGGAGGTCCTGGACCAGGTTCTCCCTTGGGAAAACAAAACGAAACAAAACAAAACAAAAACAAAAACAAACAAACAAACAAAAAACCCACAAAAAAAAAAAACCAACTTCAACTGGTAGGCTTCTGGAGTGCATCTGCAAACCATGTGGATGCAGTAAATGTAAGATTATAAAAGCTAAACTTCCCTACTGCCTGGATCTGCTCTCTCGGCATCTGCCAAATCACTTGGCCTAATGCATTACCCCAGAAAACAGCTCATCTGCCTGAACACTTGTCTATCTCTCTCAGCTACATCAGATCAACTAAAATGTAACCTTTGTCTACGAGCCTTATCTCTCCAAGGGAAACTACAGATCTGCTTGGGTTGTAGAAATTACGCTTATTCTGATGCTCAGCTGGGCCCCAGGTCCTACACAGATGGAAAAAAAACCCCGAAAACTTGAAATGCATATTTAGTTTCACTGGCATCAGAAGCTGAACTCCCAGGAGCTCAGTTTCCTGCTTTACATAAGCTTAGTGGTTTCACATTCTTTTTTATACCAGAACCATTGGGATAACTGGCAGGCTCATGGTGGGCTAATCAATGATCTCACATCATAAAATGCAAACAGAACTGCAGACAGGTGAGGTACATATTTATATACATAAGCTGAAACAGCTGGCTATAGAAAGAGCTTACAGGTGAGCTAATCAAATCCTGATGAGTGCTGGCAATAACCTGGTCACAGGTCACCTGAGGGAACTGGCCTAGCCACACTATCAGTTTCCAAAAACCACTGGAGATCACTGTCTTGTAATGAGTTTATCACTGGCTGCTGTTGACCAGCCCCTTAGCTCCTGCACTACTCACTCCATGGCCAGTCTTGAGTAACTGACCCTAAGCAAAAAAGCAGTAGCAGTGACTCATCCTCTGGCCCAGCAAACTTCATCTTGGGCCAGGCACATGCAATGGTGAAGACTCAACATGCACAATCACAAAACTTTCAGTCACGGAGCACATCTATTGATGTTGAACATCACAACAACCAGGCCCACGGCTAACATTTCCTGGAGTTCTGCACCATTCCATCCATCAATTAATGATTTCAAAGATTGGCTTTAGTTTATTAGGGATGCTTCTAGACTTGAAGTCCTCTACATCATTTGTGCTTGTCAGGAGCTGGTAGCAACTTGAGGGTTTGTATGAGGTGCACAGACAGCCAAAATCCACAAAATTGGAGAAGGGTTTATCAAAACAGTACCAATACATATAAAACTGTAATCTCTAGAATATCTCACATACACAGTGGCAAATTTAATGATGGTCTTAATATCCACAGAATTCACAAAGTATTTTACAAGGGTGCTCTCGGCCTCTGTGGGAAGGGGCTGATGTCCTGCGATTTTCTCCCCTGTACCTGAGTAGTTGCAGTCCCTAGAGCCCCTGGAAGGAGATTCAGTCATGCAGCCTCTGCTCCAAGAAGAAGCTTGGATAATTGAACTATCCAAAATTAGTGAGGATCACTTAGTATCAAAAAAGACAACCCCTTGCACATACCCCGATATAAGGAACAGAAAGAGATAGAAGCCAGTCAATGGTATGAATGTTTAGTCATTTAAGAGATTTTGGAAGCAGTATTTTGCTTTCCATGGCATATCTAACTTCGGATTGCAAGCAACTGAGTTTTGATATATTTTAGCTTCCCTAAGTTTTATTTTAATTAAAATAGCTAGTCAAATTCTTCTTAGTCTAACTCAGTGAACCACCTGACACATCTGAATTCACCTCAGGCCATTGGATGTCACCAGGCACAGGGCTCTGCCACCTGTCTCAGTCCAGTCTTCACACATCTGTCACATTGGTCTCTCTGTTTCTTCCCCTTGCTAGGCAACAGTCAACAAATCAATTCCTTCAAGCATCCCCTTCAAATGCTCCCCAGCTGCCCTGGGATATTTGTCACAGATACTTAGTATCACAGATACTAAGACTTTATTTATAACATAAGTCAAATATTTCCTTTTTTTTTTTTTTTTTTCCTAGATTACTTTTGAAGTGAAAAGCTTACAAGAATGTTGGTGAATTTTAGCACTTTCTGCAATGTCATTCCAGTGAATATCCAGTACTATCCTTGGGCAATTGCTCACAAAGCAATTCAGCATACCCCACTTGAGCTTTAAGACACATTTATCAAGACTGAAGTAAAACCTGAGATATAAATGAGTCACTGAAAAAAATCTATCAGTCTGGCCCTACCAGTTCATGACATTGTTTTCTTCAAAATGTCCTCACTGACTCCTGTTTCACGAAGTAAAAGCTTGTCAAAAGTTTCCAAAGTAATTGAGTTTGTAGCCTCTCATTAGATATTTTTTATTATTATATTATTATTCTTCCCCCTAAGGGATCACTAAGGCTATTAGGCCTTACTGTACTTATTTTATATCCTAAATAGCCTAGAGAGGAGGAGACTGAGGGGAGGCCTTATTGTGCTCTTCAACATCCTCACGAGGGGAAGTAGAAGGGCAGACACTGATCTCTGCACTCTTGAGACCAGTGAGAGGACTCAAGAAAACAGCACAAAGCTGAGTCAGGGGAGCTTTAGGTTGGCTATCAGCAAAAAGCTCTTCACTCTGAGCGTGGCTGGGCACTGGAACAGGATCCCCAGGGAAGTGGTCACAGCACCAAGCCTGAAAGAGTTCCAGAAGAGTTTGGACAAGTCAGACAAATGGTGTGACTCTTGGGGTGTCCTGAGCAGGGCCACAAGTTGGACTCAATGGGATCCCTCCAAGTCAGCATATTCTGTGATTCTGTGATCCTAGGGTGATCAAACAGACATCAATGAAGTTTACGTAAATCCATAAAACACTATTTAAATTAACTCACACTTGGTGTGCTAAATCTCACTGGGCACTTAACACTACCCTAAAGGACTGATTCCTTTGCAAATGTGCACCCTACATTTGAGTATTGCTCACAATGCAATTAAGGAACCCCAAAATGTGCCAGCAGATATGACCTCACTTCCTCCCAGCTGGCTGTTAGTACCCAAGAGTGGGCTCAGATGGATGCTCATGTATGAATAAAGTGTAGAATAAGCACACTGTGACACTACTCTCCTGTCGTCTCCCTGTTTCTGCTGCCATTTTTCAGTGTGGAGGGCTGCCTATGGAGTGCTGCTTATGGTATCAACTGTATGAACACACACGCCTAACTAAGCAGCATGTGCCTCACATTTATTCTGAATAAAAACAAACTATACAGAACATAAACCCTGCAGAAATAACTTTGCTCTGTCTACCAAGCTTTGTGTGGTCTTTCTGAAAAGCATTCCTCAGTCCGTGTTTTCTGAGAATGCCTTTTAGTGTCATATTTGCCATAAAGTATAACCCAGAAGTTGAGACAAGGCAGATGCTGGAATGCTTGAAGGTGTTACCAAAGTTCATACATCAACGAACAGTGCTGATCCCAACACATTTTCTCTGTGTCTGCAGCTTCCCCAGGAAGAGCGAATTCTCTGCTGCAAAAGTATTTTCTGCAAACATATGTCCCTTGAGGGGAAATGAGAGCCAGGAGCTCGCGCTGGGTGCATGTGAGTGCTCCCATACGCTGCTCACAGCACCGACAGCAGTGCTGGCAAGTCTGGTTGGTCACTGACAGTGACTCACTGCTTTGTTTCTACTGAAACAATTCAAGAAACAGATTTTCAAGCCTGTCCCTGCAGCTGATCCCACCAGTTTTGCCTGTTACCCTGCAGAATCAGAAACTTCTGCTGCTTGCAAAGAAAGCTCATTGTTTACTGAAGAAATCTGCAGTTGTGCTTATCCAAGAAGTATCAATGGACATCTCTGGGAATACAGAGACAATTATTCCTTGTTAAATGTTAATGTGCGATTAGATGAGCTGGACAACCGTTATTTTGGGTTCAAATTCTATACACAGGCTGCTTGACTCTCAAGAGTAAAAAGGTGTGGGAACGTCTTTCCCAGCCTCTGCTCCAAGCTACAGACTCAAATAGCACCAACAGCTGCTTCAGAACACACACACACAAGAGACATTTGCCATGAAACGTGGTATCAGTGCAACCTTCTGACATGGTCCCCAGACTGTCTACTCTGAAGCAGGAGAAAGACCCACTTCCAGACCACAGAGAGGGGGAAATTCCCAGAGCTGTTGCTCCTCCATACCTCAGAAGCTGAGAGTGAACTAGGCCACAAGAGTATACGCTTGCCAAGTTTTATCTTGGAAAACAAGAAGAATATTTATAACCATTGGGAACTCAGAAAAAACCAAAAAGACAACTTTTCAATGCATGATACTGAAATACCCTGAAGTACTGAGTCAGTATTCCTATAGCTGCAGTGCTCTGAGGAAGGAAAGAAAGCACAAGAGCTTACATACCAGCCTTCAAAAATCTGGTCTCTCAAGCTACCAAGAAGCTGATACAAGCTGACCTAATATGAAACAATCATCTAAGGCAAAAAATCTTCACATTCTGAATTTAGGAAAATGTAATGACACAAGAAGGCTGCAAAAAACTTTGCTATATATATTTCACTTTTTCCATTAAAAAAATATAAGGGGGGGCAGTGTCAATAAAATACATCATGCAAATAGGTAACTAAATTTTCTGAAAGATTCTGTAAAATTCATAGAGGCTTCTGGTCAAAAGGAATGACAAAAATCAGAGGGTCTGCAAAAGCTTACCAAATTTTGTTAGTAAATTACACCCCTGACAAGGAAATCTGTGTTTGTGCCTGACCTCTTATATAAACACACAGCAGTGGGTTTTGGATAAAGGGGTAGGGTGAAAGAGAAGAGGGAGAGAGATTTTAATTAAAGAGGGAGAGAAAGGAAGAAAGAAAAAGATGTCACCAATCCTTGCTCTAGTATTGAATCAGCTGAGGGGTACAGGGTCCTGGAAGTGGGCTGGTCCCAAGCACTTGGGCTTTGTGGAGCTACCTTTCTACAGGTAAGTTATCCCTGCCCTGGAGATAGGTTTCTTGCCTTCTATGCAAATGAGTTACCACACACACTACACTCTTTTGGACCTTTATGGAAATAGTTCTGAGGGCTCTGGTAGTTTATGGTGTCTTGATTTCCCCCTACAGTCCATACCCACTTCTTGGCCTCAATTCTGTGCCTTCTGTTCTGTGTTGTTCTTATCTCCATGTTATTATTATTAAATATTATGCAACTGTGCAATAAGCTGGTGAGACAGAAGAATAAAGAAGTAAGTATAGAGTAGTTCATTACAGTTGGTGTTTAAAAGCAATTAATTTAATTCATTGCTTTAGTTAAAAATTAAAAATATGTCATAACTGGAGAAAAGAGTAAAATCAATTATTTGGAGTATTACCTGTATGATCAGTTTGATTTTAACCTCACCAGGGAATAATTTAATGAAGAATAAAAGTTTGGAACAGAACAACCCATCTCATGCTTATTTCTGATGCTCACTGAAGTTGTCACAGTATTGGTCCGTTCTCCCTCACAGCTTGTGGCTCTTTGGTTGTGGATGCTTGCAGACTGTTGCTGACAAAAGACTATTGGTATTAGCTAGAGATGATGGGCAGCAGAAGTGGTTGACAGAGGACTGACAGAGGTCTTCACAATTTTTATAATTCTCTCAGCCTTCTGGGGAAAAAAATAATTGATTGTTTGGCAATATACTGCTATAAAAAGTCAGACAAGAGAAAGTGATTGGAAAGCAGAGCCAAGACTCCTGGTTAAATTTTGAAATTCCATGCTACGTGTCAATTCCTCTTTGACCTGGACTCCTCCCTTTTCAACAGATTTACTCTGGTCTACCTATCTATCAAAGCATTCATGGCTTTGGACAATCTACCACTCCCAAACTCTCATCCATGCCTGTTTCCTGTCACCTTCAGGCACCTCAGGGGACATGAGTGACCACAGGAAGATTAATGGAAACCCTGCAGCAGATTTCCTGGGCACACTATGCAACCTCCCCAGTGACTTGGTGCTTAAACGCACAGACCACCGCCACTGCCCTTCCCCCCCATCCACCCCGGCCAGGTAAAGCCTGCAAATGTCTCCCAAAAGACCTTACAGGCTGCCCTCTTCCACCAGGCTAGAGCAAAACATTCCTCTGAGGCCCCTTCCATCTGCCACACTTCCCTGCCAGGGGGTACACTGCAGTACAAAACTGCTCATACACACACTGTACAAAATCAGATGGTACAATCACTGAATTAGAAAAGCTCTTAGGAGGATGACTCAGCTAGTGCAGATGCCCAGCAGGCAACAATCCCATTTCCAGCAAGTTTCAAAGATAAAATAGGTTTGTCTTTTCACAGAATTGTTTCAATATTTTTCAGGCTGTAGACTGCTGTTGAGACTTCTTACTGCTCTGGGCTTCAACTTTCTCACTCTCATAGTGAACTAACCTGCAGATCAACTGTAGGCATAGCAATGAAACTCCCTTCTAGATGCTTAACTAACAGAAAACACAAAATCTAAGCAACCATGAAAAGAGATAATTTTCTGTTTTTAACTAACAGAAAAATATCTAGCTAACCCAGCACAGGAAAAGATCCTCATCCCTGTGTTAGTAAGGGATGATTGATCATGTTTGAAGCCTATTTTCGGCTTCAACATCCATCAGCTGTGAATTTATATTCACTTTATATTCGCTCCAAATTTATATAAAAACAAACACTGATTACAGCTCTCTGGTTTTTACCTACCTGTGGTAGTCCAACACTCATCTTATTTCCATATAAGTCAACTTCACCATGCAACATTCTCTCTTCTTTTTCAAACAAACTACAGTTACTACCCTAATAACTCTCCAGTTTGACACTCAGTTTAAAATAACCACTAGAAGTGGCTATATTTAGAGAACAATCTGGTATTGGTATAAAGGCTCTCATGTTTCCACTCAAGCACTCAAGAATATCCTTGGCCAGGAAAGAAATCCGTCTGCGAAAGGTCTTGTAAGAATCTGAATGCAAAGCAGTGACTGTATAGGAATTAGGAAAGATTCATTCATTTGAATTCCTCCTGCTTGTTAATGAACTTCAACTAAGCTTCTATAAAACAGAGCTCAGATTAGTACTGCCTAGCTATATGGACTCATATTTAAAATGTTAAAGGTCACCTGAATTGAAATGCTATAAACAACATCTTAAAATTAAGCATTCTATAGCTACATGTAAGTTTTCAAGGCTGTCTATGAAGATGTTAATACCTGACAGTAGGCACTGTGAAGCTTAATATTAAGCTGCAGATGCAAACATTAAGGAAACCTGTATATTGACATAGACTAGAAAACACACTTTATTCTGTATAGTGTCAGATCTTATCATTGCTTGTGCATGAGACTATCATGTCTCTGAGGCCTACCTCTAAGGGAAGGAAAGATCTAGTATGTCCACTTATCTTTAAAAAAATTATTGCTGCTCTATTTGTTACACTTTTAAGATCCAGGTACCAGGATAGCTGCATTTGCAGTTTGCATTTGGGTACCTCTGTGTACTCTAGCACACAAGGCAGACTTTACTTTCCTTAAGAACTCAGGAATTTGCACGTTCAGGAAGTCGTTTACACTACGGAAAACCATATCCAAATTTGTTCACAGTCAGGGGAGTAAACTAAGCTGTAGCTTAAAGCCAGAGAAGTACTAAAAGTTCCTAATTTTCTTGCAGTCTGTATTGAGTAAATTTTCTGATCCGAACAGTTAAGGATGACACCAAACTGTCAGGCTCTATAATGGAAAATTGTTTTACTATAGAGTAGAGGCAAAATATAACAACAATGGCATTACTCCATTCTGCTACAGATTCTCACTGTTGTTCTACTGTAATCATACAGGACAAAGTTGACTATCACCTGACACTTGGGTACACAAATATGATTCTCCTGGGATTAAAAATATCCCAGGAAGACTGTGAAGCATGAAGAAATGTGTCACCAGGTACCTGGTCTGCTGGTTTCAGCTTCTTCCTAGAGCTTGCAAATAATTGTGATTGTTTGCCACAAGTGTTTACATGTCTAAGGCAGGGAATACACTTTGCTGTACACCAGGCATCTGGCACTCAGGGGAAGGAGAGAAGAAGGGATTTGCTAGGAGCGGACAACAGCAAGAAATACTGATAATGAACTGCAGGTCAGCTTGAGGATGGCCTGGGAGAATTAAGGACTCTATTTCCCAAACAGATGCAAGGGAAACAGCACAAGACACCTGCATCTGTTTCATCACTTGCCTGAACCTAGTCTGATGAGCTGAGAGCAGCTCAGTCAATACTGCACCATTAGCTGCCCTTGGAACAAGGACACATTGCTGGCTCGTGTCCAACCTGGTATCCACTAAGGCCCCCAGGGCTTTTTTGCCTAGCTGTTTCTAACTAGGCCACAATATAAAAAACATGGAATGTTCTGCCAAAAGACCCACCAGTGCTCACAAGTCTTGCAGTATTCATCAAGATTTTAAGTCAGAAAAGACTGCCTTACAGGTACCTATAACTCTATGAGGCTGGTTAGATTCTTATAGCCAGCCACCAACCTCATCACCTAACCCTGAACAGACAGATGTTAAAGTGGTGTTTGCTGCATCCCACAGTTCTCTAACCCAGAGAAAGCACTCATTCCACCTGCTGATTCGAGCCTCTTTCAAGGGCCTTCTCAAGTCATGTTCATGGTAATTGGTGAAAAGCAAGAAACTATGTTCCAGGCTGGAATAAACACTGTTTAGCAGATGTCAAAGAGGCCTGTTAAAGGAGTCACATTTTCATTGCCAGATGGAGAAATGAATTAGTAAGTACATTGGCTTATTAAGATTCCCCAACTCTGTATCAGCTGAGGATTTCTACTGCAAGTGGAAAGTGCTTTGTGGAACACTTAGAATTTTACTGAAAAGAACTGTTTACAGAGTGAATCTAAATTTTGTTTAGTGTATTAGAACATGATCTTTAATGTTATTAATAGAAAATGGAAAATCTGTTTATTCACAGATGAGTTATGATTGTCTGGCTTCCTCACCCTGCAGGCATAACATCTTGCCACAAAGGCATTAGCATTTCCCTAGACTCCACTGTCATGCAGAAGCCTGCTCCTATCTTTTTGAACCGTGAGGGATAGACAAGGCAACAGTGTCACAGTATTGATTAATTGTTAGTGATGAAATATCCAAAAAATAAGAGAATTTGAAAGATGGTAATAACTTCCTTCAATAGCTTAGTATGTGACTATGGTTTTGTATACAACAGCTGTAACCTGCCCTTCCATTTCCATAGCTCTTTATGCATTTTTAATATCAAATACAGTTTGTGGGCCAGGAAAACTGAAGAAACTTGGCATATCACACCAGTGCCTCTTCAAACATTTTAACAGTTTGCTAATTGAAAACTGTGAAGACTCTGTTTCCTAAAAGACTTTGGCTAATGTTTCAAATGGAGATCTAATTACTATGATTCATGGTTATTTTCATACTAGACTCACAAGGTTTTCAGAACAGAGTGAAGCGCTAATAACATGTTGCTCATACTTTATCAGAGAATATATCTATTTAAAACAGCATTCAAAGTACACCAACACAATTACTCATACTTGTAGAGTAGTTCCAAATACTGAGCTTGAGCCACATTTGGCAAATGAGAATGTGTTGGAGGAAAGGAACAGCCATACAGTATAGAAGACACTGTTAATCAAAGATCACTACATTGTTACATAAAATTGTAGGAATCTTTGGCTTGTTTATCATGTGAAGAAGGACTAGAATAATCACATGTTAAACTCTGGCTGTCTAGAGACAGTGAAGGATGGGGCAAAAGAGGCTTACTCTTTGCAACAGGAGCAATAAAATTCTTTAAATTATGTAAAGCGTTCTAAGCAATCAAAGCATTATATAAAATTACATGGATGACTGTGGCCTTTTATCTGGCCTTCTGTAGCATAACTGCTAAAAAGTATTATTAAGACAGCAAAACCTCAAACATTAAAGGAAAACCTCTCTAATTTTTAAAGTATATTTTCTTGAGATGTAACCATAGAAGACTTGGCCCTATTTGGTAAGTTTAATCAGTGAAGTAATTATAGCTTTGCTTGTACTGCTGTTGCACACAGTGGCTGGGGATGAAACATCTCAGAAGATAATGTAACAGGAGAACTCCAAAAAAACCAAATGAAACCAACTGGTCACAACGGGTTTGGACTTACTTTTTCAATAGGCTTCCAAATATTTCTACTCAATAGTATCCTATATAATAGGAATATTAGGGCATTTTCAGGCTGATTCTATTAAAGTTTTGAACAGTCTGTACCATGTGCAAGATGAACAAGTCTTCTTTACTAGTAGAAATGTTTCTGGAGCATCTGTGATTCTTTCAGCACTAGTGCAAGCTTACTTTTCCTCACTACAGATCTTGATTCACTTTGGATCTTGACCAAAATTTATTGTGAATATATTTCTTCCCTTCCCTCCAAAAAAATGAACTGGCAAATTATTTGCTTTCCTCTTTATTTTTCAAGATGATTACATATGTAGTGTAATAGGTGTAACAACTACAAAGTACTGCATGACAGCACTTTTACTGATATAAAAAATGCCATGTTGCATCCTGAAATTCCTGAAAAAAATTTAACTTCAGTTCATTTGCATCTCTCATTCTTTTTCCAAGAGCTGAAAATATTCCTAGCAGTTTTCAGCAAGTGATCCGCATGTCTGTACTTGAATTTTAGCAAACTTCAACAACATCTGCAAGGCCAGGGATTACATGCAAGTGATTTTTTTGACTGAGATGATTTCACCTCCATCACAACTCCCAAATACTCTTTTGCCCTCCTACAGTTTTTTTCGTTCCTTTTTTTTTTTTTTTCAATTCTAAGTGTCAAATTATCTATTTTCAGGTTTTTTTCATGCAAAACAAAGTCCAGCCTATTGTCAGAAGTGCAAGGCATATTCAGTAAAATTGAATTTTCTAAGAGTCATCAATCCTCTCTTGTGGCGAAATTCCATGGCTCAGTGCAAACTGCACTATAGCAGTTGTCGACTCTGTAAGCATTGAATCACTAACAGCTGTAGGTGAAAATACACTTATAAGAATGTTACTATTCTGTGGAGAAGAGGAATGCTTTGAAACTCATCTCTCATGCAGTGACTCACTGACAACAATTTAGGCTTTGTTTGTTCCCCTGCTGCAAATGGAAAGGGTAAACTTATCACAAGTGTCATCATGCATAGGCAACTGCTGCTGAAGCTCTTGATGGACATAAATGCTCTCAGCCTTT